>JASDFA010000003.1:35022500-35047500 GCA_035772735.1 Datura wrightii | reverse complement strand
TTGAACATCATCCTTAAGTTGATTTAAGAAGAATTTAATAATGAGATGGAATATTTACCAAGTCAAGAGGATGTTAAAAAGGCAGTGTTTGAGCTCGATGGGGATAGTGCCTATGGTACAAATGGGTTTTCAGGGCAATTTTTTCTAGAGTGTTGGGACATTATAGGGATTGACATTACCAATATGGTGAGAGCTTTCTTTTATGGTCAGGAGAACCTTAGGTACATTACATATAGGCCTATAAGTTTGAGAAACTTTGTTAATAAGGTGTTGTCAAGGGTGCCACATGATAAATTAGTGGGGATCTTACCACTTATTTTTTCCAGGAATCAATCTGGATTTGTGAAGGGTAGGAGTATTACTAAAAATGTATTATAAGCCTAGGAAATTATCAGAGACAATAATATAAGGAAGAAATGACACAATGTGGTGGTTAAACTTGATATGGCCAAGACATATGATAGGGTTTCATGGATATATTTAACAAAAATGATTAGGAGTTTTGTCTTTTTATAGGTTATTATTTATATGATATGGAGATTGATATCCAATAATTGGTATTCTGTAATAGTGTATGGGCAATCTAATGGTTTCTTTAGATCAACCAAGGGATTAAAACAGGGTGATCCTCTGTCCCCTAACTTATTTATTATTGTAGCTGAGGTTCTAGGATTGAACAATCATCATACTTTAGGGGTTTTGTTCTTTCTAAGTGAAGTCAAGAGATCAATCATCTATCTTATGCAGATGATATAATTTTGTTCTACTCAAGGGAGAGGAAGTCAATAAATAGCATAACGAAAGTTTTGGGGAATTATGAGAAGGTCTCAGGCCAACTAATCAATATGAACCAGAGTTTTTTCTACTTACATGAGAATACTCCATTGGTAATGACTCAACGTATCAGAACGTGGATAGGGATTAACCAAGGCTTTTTCCCTTTAACATACATAGGATGCTCAGTCTTTTATGGAAGGAAGAAGAAAGAACATTTTGAGGACCTCATTAGGAAAATATCAAGAAGATCAATGGCTTGTTCCAACAAGTTCTTATCTTATGGAGGGAAATATGTATTGATAAATCATATCCTCCAAACTATGCCAATCTATCTACATTATGCTATGAATCCTCCTAGGTGTGATTAACTTGGTGCATAAAATGTTTTCCAAGTTTCTTTGGGGTAAGATAGGAGGGGTGATAGGGAAACATTAGGTTACATGGGAAGATATGTGCTACCCAAAGTTAGAAGGTGGTGTGGGCTTTAGATAACTCTTTGATGTATCCAAAACTTTGATGGCCAAACTATAGCGGATGTTTAGAACATCAACAGACTCCTTATGGAGTGCATTTACATGGAATAAATATTTCAAGAAGACACATCCTCTATTGGCAAGTGGAAGAGGAGCCTGATATATTTAGAAAAAGATGATACATGCTAAAGAGGAAGTGGAGCATGAGATTTGGTGGCAAATTAAAGCTGGAGATGCCACTTTGGTTTGATAACTGGACTCAGTAGGGGGCTCTATATTTTACAGAAGACAAGGTGGAGGAGGAGGAACTAGAGGTTAAGGGTTTCATACATAATAGGGAGCGGAACATAGGAAATCTAAGGAGTAAGATTTCAAAAGAGATGACATACCATGTTATATGGTATATTAAACCAAGAAGATATGGTGAAGGGGATACAACATGGTGGATGGGAAATAACAAAGGAGAGCTTACTGTTAGTTCTACATACCAAATGGTAAGGACAAGGAGGGAACAGGAGGAATGGATAGCTAATATATAGATTAAAGGAATACCTTTCAAAATGAATTTATTTATGTGGAGGGTCTGGAGGAGGAGAATTCCATCAGATGATAATCTGAGGAGGATGAGAATACAAGTGGTGTATAGGTGCTATTGTTGTGTCGAGAATAGACCTAAAACCATGGGACATTTATTTATAATAGCTCCCATAGCCTTAGAACTATGGAAACAATTTGCTTTGTTTGTAGGTTTTAATCTAGAAGGGATGCAACTACATCACTTGATTACTACTTAGTGGAAGTTTTGAACACCAATAAAACTAAGGGAACTCTACAGAGCAATGCCAGTTCTGATCATGTGGAAGCTGTGGAGAAGGAGGAATGATAGCAAGCATTGAAAGGAGACTAATGACGCTAGGATGAATTTGATGATCAACCCAACAACTCAGAGGTACATCAAGACCAAATATCCCTAGATATCAATCCCAAATCAGTGGGATGTTATTATGAATGCAGTACTACACGATAAACCTAGATTGTACCATTTTATAGTTAAGTGAGATCTACTAAAGGAGCCTTGGATCAAAGTAAACATAGATGGTGCATGCATAGGGTATCCAGGTCTGAGCAGCTATGGTTACTGCCTAAGAGATGCTAGAGGCGATTTAATTTATGCAAAGGAAGAGGAGATAGGAATTGTCAGCAACATGAAGACAGATGTACAGGTAGTAAAGAAGGCAGTGAAATATTGCAACAGCAGGGGACTTAGCATTATTCTTGAGACTGATTATTTAAGTCTTAAGAAAATGCTCACAAAAACATGGAAAATTCCATGGGAAATTATAGAAGACAAGGAGGAAATTAGGGAGTTGCTAGGGAAGGGCCATATCATAGTAGCACATATATATCAGGAAGCTAATCCACTAGCATATGCTTTAGCAAACGAAACATTCAATCATGCAGACGAGATTAGATTCAATACATTTAACAAGCTATCACTCACATGCAAAAGGATTTTAAATAGTGACAAGTTACATATACCACAGTTGCGGATTAAAACAAGAAGGATTGTACTAGATTTGCATCAACAGTAGAGAGTGCTAAATCCCCTAAATATATGCACAAAAATCTAATTTACAATTCTAGGGTAATGAACAGTTGACCTATTCTATGGAAGCATCCAAAAAGTGAAACCAGAAAAAGTGGAGCTATGGAGTCAGATAAGATCGATACCAACTATGGTAGGAATAATGGCGAGGTGGGAGGGTTACGACAACCTATTCTTCCCCATCCTAGAACACCGACAGCTATTTCACCAATTTGTTTGACTCTGCTCCAGGAGGAACATCACCAGACAAGAAATTTGCAGAATGAAAAGGAAAATAGAAAGAGAAAACCAAGGAAAGATAGAGGAGAGAGATACCTTTTGAGCTGCAGATGTGAGCTTAATCACGAAGACCTCAGGCAGAATGTTAATTACCTAGAGCACCTTGAGCAGAAATTAGAAACTGAGAAAGGGAACATGGAGGAGGAGAGGATATGCTAAACCTAAATTTTTGGGTTTGTTGGTGGAACACAAAGATAAATGGACTAGTTTGATTTCTAAGTGTTAGGAATTTTTTTTGGACCCCAAAATTTTTCTAAGTGTCCAAACTTCACAGTTCTTCTTCCAAACTCATTTTTTTATTTCTACACTAATTAAAATCTAATTAATACATTTAGTTAGTTGTTTAATTGGTTCTTCATCTTTTTTCATCTCATTAATTCCAAAAAATTACTAACATTGAACACTTTACCTACATTTGTTACTTAGTTTTTTTTAGTTCGATTTTTTTTGTGCTTCTTCTTCTACATTTTTTTCGTGCTTCTTATTAAATTTACTTTATTTCATCACATTATCTTGAGTCTTTCTTCATTGAGTAACAAGAATCCATTCTAGACCTTAGGTTGAGCTTGGCCACTTGAAATTTAATGAATTACACAAGCTACAATCCTTGATCGTGGCAATTGTGATGCATGTAAGGTAAGCTTTCTTTGAGCGAGTGTGGATTATTTTCACTAACTTAATGAGTTTTATTGCTTTGTTTTTCTGTCTTTCTTAGGTATGATGGCCAATCAAGAAGAGGAAACTCGGGTGCCTACTGGGGAACCGACCTTACTTGATTTGATGCACATGATCTCCTGCATGAATGGGATGTTCAACAACATAGAAAATCGCTTGGTGGACCTTGAATAAAGGAATATAGACTCTTCTTCTACTCCTTTCTATCACCATGGAAAAATTAGTGGAGTTCTTCATGAGTCCTCTTCTCCAATATCACCAAGGTTTTCATAGAATGTACTACCCCACTCCACCACTTCCTTACCATCATCTACCACTCCATTACCTACTACCACCCTACCATATGTTCCTCCACCACAATCCTATGTTCGTACACCACAACTACATGTTCCTCCACCACACCCACATATACCTTTTCCTAAATAAATTACCTGCCTTCCAATTCAAAATGCCCATCCAATCTGCAATGTCCAACCAATGGATGGTGAAATTCCATAAGGAGTTCCAAGAGGAGTTCAATGATTTTCCTAATGAGTACCGCAACCATATGAGAGGGCCACATATGAACCTTCATGGTCCTCATGGAGGAGGAGACCGACAAGGTCCTATTCATCACATGGGAAGAAGAAGGGGTGATTATCAAAGAGATGGCCACTGTGGTCACCGATACCATGGTGATTTCTATGTTGAGGATCATTATAGGATTCATGAGTTCAATGGAAATAATGAAGCTCGGGACATGAGTCTCAACTCCATCAAAATGACTCTTCCTTCATTCAAAGGTGAAAGCAACCCGAATATCTTTCTTGATTTGGTAATGCAATGTGATAGGATCTTATTGACAAATGAGATGTTTGATGTACGGAAGGCGTCTTATGCCATTGCTCAATTTGAGGTTTTTGCTTCCACGTGGTGGGAAACTCAAGTCAAGGAACGAAGGATACACGGTTTATCTCCCACCCCACCATGGGAAGAATAATATTGAAGCAGAAGTATGTTTTCGGGAGGTACTTCCAAGAGCAACTGAAGAAGATCTACACTTTACAACAAGGCATCAAAAGTGTAGAGCAATACTATGATGAGTTCCAACTCCTGAAGAAGAGGATTGATTTCGATGTAGATCCTTTGAATGCTATGACTTGGTTTAGAGTAGGGCTGAGTAAGGACGTTGTTGCCCGCATGAGACTCCACCACTATCGTGATACCAATGAATTTTTTGAGGCGGCTATTGAGATAGAGGTGGGGCTCCAAGAGGAGAAGCATTACAATTCAAGGAGTTTCAAAGGTACTTGTCACTACAACAAAGTTGGAGGAACATATTCTTCCAATTGGAAAAAGGACAAAGGTACCATGCAAGATGTCAAGAGGTCCGTTGTCGAAAGCAATAAGGTGGAGTGGCCCACTTCCATTCTTCCTCCAAAGGAAGGAGGTAACACTTCGTGCCCTCTTAAATTTCACAAATGACATGGTTTTGGTCATAAGATGTGTGATTTTCCCAGTTGGAGGGCATTTGTTGTGTTGGCCAATGGTCTTTATTGTTATGATGGTGATTATGGTGGTGTTCTTTGTGGACTAGACAAGTGGGCTTTGATAATCAAGAATATGCCTCAAGAAGGGGTGCTAACCATTCCATTATATCTACTGAGGTGACCCATGATAAGTGAGTCTATGGATGATCATTCTTGTGAACGTCAAGGTATAATGGCTAAGCTCAACACTTCAAATATTTTCAATGAACAAAGTGTTAGTGATATAGTATCTTCTTGTGTGCTTAATGATTCTCTTCCATGTCTTGGTAATGTTGATGTTGAGAGTGCCCAACCACTAGTTGATCGTTTTGATGACTGAATCAATCCTTTTTACAAGACCGATTTGTGTTTACCTCGTATTAACACTTGCAATGTGAATGATAGTACCTTGTCATGTGAAGCTTGTAATGATCAAATTTTTTGTGATACTTGTCCAGTAATTCCGGAATTTTTTGATGTGGTTAACGCGCCTCAATTTAGCGATGATGTGGAAAAAGTTGGTCATTTGAAAAAGCGTGACTCTTTGAGCATCTTCCTTCTTTTGCTCATAGAAGTTACATGAAAAAAAATGCCTTCGGTGATGGAATTGATCTTTTATAGAATGATACTGCATTCTTTGACTCTTCATCTTTATTTGATTGTTTTCTCTTAAAGTACAATGTCTTATTTGATAATAATGAGATCTCTTATAATGTCAAGCATAGTATTGTTCAACATGATAGTGGTGTAGCTATTATCCGTGGATATGTCTTGTGTGATAACCCACTATAAAATGTTGACGACGAAAGTGATGTTTATGATCAAATAGGTACTTCGTATTTGAGTGTCCCAATTTTTGATAATGTGCTTGATGATATTTTTGTATATATTGGTGATCTTACCTTTGGGGACACTGTGAATGAAGTTGCCTTGTTGGACACCATCCTTTATAATCTCTTTGTTTATGATGATACTCATGGTTTCTTTGAGGGCTTTCCTTTTGAGAGAAGGGGTTATATTGAAATGATTAATTATAGCTTAGATCAAAATGGATGGATATCATAACCTTTTGACCCACGTGTCCCTTTGATAGTATGTGTTGGTTTGGCCTAATTATACTTGTGCTAACCCTCATGCTATGAGGTCCTTGTTGTTATTTGTCTTCTCTATGCTTTTACAGGATCTAAATTCTAGGATGGATCCTTTTCAAGAATGGGAGAATGATGCAACCCAAGATTCCTATATATAGATGATAGCTTGGGAAGGTGAAGGATGGATGGGAGCGCAAGGTGACCATGTTGATAAAGAAGATGGGCTAATATTGCAAATGGATATTCCTTGATTTAAAGAAAAAGGAAGCGAACGAAACAAGGCCATTACTCATTAAGGGCATATTTGTAATAGTCTCTCCTTGTCATTACTTAGAATAAATTGGAGTTCTTTTAATTTTCATGGTATACATTTATGACATTCAACAAAGAATACTTTGAGTATAGTCAATTGCTTCACTTTTGTCTAGCTTTGGATTGTTAATTGTATATAGTGGAGGGTTGAAAGGAAATCATCTCCCTTGAGGTCTTTCTAAGAACTTGGTGCTTGTTGGATTGTAGATTTGAGGTCCTTGTTCATTAACAAGGGTTGCCTGTCCTTCCAATTTTTAATATAGTTATCTATCCTTTACATTTTTTTCTTGTATCACAAATGGAAGTGGGCTTCAATATAAAAAAATCCAGATTCCTTGTAAATGGCAAGATAAATTAGGTGAATGCTTGCCCTATAATCACAAAGTGCATGAAAGCAATCATATCTACTGATCCAGCAAGGCATGATAAATTCCCCTGGGTCGCCTTTCTTCTCAACACACATGCCTGCTAAGATGGCACTCACTCTATGGGTCAAAGTAATGAACTACTGTTTATCATTTGACAATTTTCTAATCAAGAGCATTTTCAAGTACTTAGCAAACGCCGACATCTCTTTGATGGCATCAAGGAACGGGACCCTGAGTGTTGCCTCTTTAACCCTCTCAATATTCTTTGTTACTTTCGCATTAAGGGTTTGTTGAGCAATTCTTTGAGCAAAATAGACTGACGGGTGGAGGAAAGTATTTCACAAAGTCTTCCCCTCCTCCCTTAGCATTCCCTCTCTCCTTTGGGGCAACTGGCATATCTTTTCGAATCTCTTCATGTGGTGGTTTGTTGGATCCACCCTCAACTATCTCATCAAAACAGGGCTTTTTAGGCCCCACTTCTTTGTCAACAAACTCAATCACAATTTTAGGATTCTTTTCCACTAAATCATCTTCCTCCTCAGTATCAATAGGTTATACAATCTTGCCACACCTAGTAACTATGGCCATGCATTTAGCATTGGAAGATCCCACATGTCTTTTTTGATTCACCACTGTGTCTCTAGGGAGATGGCCTTTTAGATTGGGATTTTGTCCACGGGAACGGTCCCGCACCTATTGCTTTAATTTTTAAATGGATGTTGTGTGAGAGCCTATAATCTCCAAGAGACACATTTGACAAGCATCTGTTCTCTATTGGTTGGCAAGAACCTTTTCTAGCATCAATTCATTCTTTGAGCCCCCATGATCATGTGAAAGACCCTCCCTTCTGTTCTGGGAGTTAGACGGGGGATCTCTAGGTAGAACAAAAGAGGAGGAACCTCTATTTTGGTAATTACCACTATTCCACAAACCCTGATTTTGACCACAAACATCTTTCCTAGGGTTTTATTAACCTTGACCGTGGGGTTTAGTTCTCCATTTCTCTTTGTATGAAGAAGAGGGGTGGGTCGCCCTGTTATTAATATGGTTTGTAGCCACCGGATGAGTTACCAACATAATTGGTATCTACCACCTGCATAGGTTGTAGCTCTTGTAAAGGATGATACCATTCATGGTCTAATCAATAACTTACACCTTCTTGACCTCAGATTCGAGGATGTTTATATTAATAGCCATGGTGGCCATCATCTGATCTCACTCCTGATTCTTCTACATCAAATAAGATAGAAAAGGAGTCCCCACATTGATTCCTCCAATTTTTTCCCCACCATGAGAAGCGTGGTTGTGCTTTGCTATCTTGTCTAAGATGATGGAAATTCTAATGAAGGTCTTGTCCATAAAGCATCCACTTGCGGCATTGTTGGCAATGGATGAGTCAAGGAATCTATATTGATATAAAACTTCACCAACATGATAAGCTATAGGAACCATGGTTGGCTACCGAAAGGATGTATTTCCGAAATCTCTCCCACGCTTCGAACAATTGTTCACCCAGTAGTTGTCGAAAGTAAAATATCTTATCCCATTGATCTGCCTTTTTTCTAGTTGGAAACCATTTCTCTAGGAAGAAACTCACCAACTCTTACCAAATATGAATTTAGTTTAGAGTGAGTCTATGCAACCAATCCCTTCTCTCACTGGCCAACGAGTATTTGAACAATCGCAACAAAATAGCATCATCTGAAACATTATTTTACTTATCAAGTTGCACACCTCTAAGAAATTTTATAATTGTTGATGGGGGTCGTCGTCTGTGGAGTTGTGAAACTGTCCCTCCGACTTTAGTATAACGTAGATATTGCCAACAATCTTAAATGAGGCAGCATTTACCCTTGGCGAGAAATCACACTCACATAGTCAATTTCCTCATTAACATTCGCAAACACATTTTCCAAGTATCCTTCTAGAGGTGCGACCATGAGCCTTATCAAGTGATAAAAACAAAAAGAAAAGGTAAAAGAATATATCTAAGCAACAAAAATAAACTGTTAGAGCTAGATAGGGCTTATGTTGTAGTCCTTGGCAACGGTGACATAATATTTGATGTCATTCAAATCCACTCCAAATATCGGGTAGTGTTAATTATCGGTGCATATGTTGAGCCCAATAAGGAGTTGAGGTCGAACCCATAGACACTACTCGAAGCGCAAATTATCTAATGCTAAACAACAAAACATTGCAAGATTAGAATCTATTCGGATTAAGAGTAATAGAATTTAACTATGACTACAAATTGTACTATGCCAGGGTTTTAAGCAAATAGAGATAATCCTAGGGAAGTAACAAGAATATTGAGTCGATCCCCCAAAATCACCCAATATAAAAGAATTGAGAGAGGGTTAAGGCTGAACATGAAAGTAATTTACTTAGGAAACCCATGGGTATCTTTCAATAGAACCATAGGTTTCAATCTGCTTCAACTTTGTCAAATTATAGGGAACTCCCTTCTACCCAATTTCTTATTTGCCAATTTGGAATTCAACCTATGTCAAGTAAACCCATTAAACAAGGGTTATGTCTTGAGTCATTGTTGATTGATGTTAACCCAACCTAAATTTGCTCTTTCAATCCTTATAAGGGTTATTGGGTAGGATAGGATGATTCTCATCACCAATCACAAACTACAAAGCAAAAATCAATCAAATGTTCATAAGCTCAAACTCAATTTTAAAAAACCTTAGATCATTAGGGTTCACAACCCATTAGGTTAGCAACCCTAGATCTGGGTTTAGTTACCCATTGCTAGAAAAAGAACAAAAGAAAAGTAATAAGACACTCTTACCAAAAGAATTAAATCTTAACTTGATAGATGAGATCCTCAATTACAAAAACTAGATCTACAATCTACTTGAAACTAGGGCTAAAAATAACTAAGTTCTACTCTCTACACTAGGTATGAACTAAGGAATGTAAAAACGTCTGAAAAATTTCATGAAAAATGTATTTATATTATGCCCCAAAAAGCCCATTTAATTTGAACATCAGAGTGCTAGGTGTGCAGGGACGGATCATCCTTTAGATCGTCTTTTACATCTCTGCTTATGTCCTTTGATCTGTTTTCCTTTGAGTGATGGACCATCCTTTGGAAAGATGGTTCATACTTCACTCAATACAATTGAAATCTCATTCTACCAATCTTTGGTCAAACATCAATTAATGAACTTTCCTTTTGAAAGATGTTCGGTCCTTTCAACCATACTTTAAGGACCCATTTTACTGGGTTTCTAGAAGCTACAACTGGGATGGGACAGACAGAGGGGCAGACCCTCCTTCAGACAGACGATCAATCTATTACCTCATCTATTAAGCATTTTTCTAGCCTAAACTCCTTTCTTTCTCCAAGTGCTTGGGTTCTTGAAACATAGAACAATAAGGTTGGTTTGTACTTAATTTAACTCCAAAAGACATGTAACATTCTATGAAAAGAAGCAAAGGTGTGTCGTTAATCCCTGACACATCACTTATCACAATGCTCAATATAGTTGTTAGGTCCCTTTGCATATCATGTGAAAGCATGATGTACTTCATAGACTCAATAATCTTTTTCACCACCAATGTTGCATTTTTGGGATGGAGCATACTTCAAGTGTTCTTCCTTTTATATAGTAGGAATAAATTCATTTTAACCATAAGCAGTCCTTCTTTGCATTGACAGTCCATAATAGTAGTATTGTAGCATGATTCCACTATTGAAGGTTGAGAATATTTTTCCCTTCTACAGCCTATGGTTGTCCCAGTTTTTCCTATGATACCAAAGCCTTTCAGCTAGAATAAATAGTAGAGCCTATCCAAAGAAAGTTTATACAAGTAGTTTCAATCACCTAAAGCAATTTATTAAGCAAGATGAATATTTGAGACTGGCAAGTTTGCATTCCTAAGATCACTGATTTGATCAGTTGAATTCTGCCAGCACATAACAATAACTTTGTTATTCAACAATAGACTCTACTAGTGATGTTTCCACCAAGGGCTAACACTAAGCAATAGTATGCTTTTTGGTGGAAAGTAGAGCTCCCAAATACTTGAAGTGAAGATCACCTTCCATGTAACTCAGTGTAGTCAAGACCTCCTATATTAATTAATCATTCACACCAGCTATATAGACAAAAATCTTTTCAATGATTTCCTGTAAGCCAAAAGCGTCTGAAAATTTTTAAAAGCACCCTGAAGTAGCTGAATAGAATGAATATCATCCTTATAGAATAGCAGCAAGTCATCTACAAAGAATATGTTCTTATCCCCCAATCTTTGACACCTATGATGGTACTTCAAAGCCTTATCAGTTTGAGCAATAATAGTTCCCTCTGTAGATACTCTATTGCAATCACAAAGAGCTAGGGAGACATGGGGTCTCCCTGCCTAAGCCCTTACTTTCTATCAGAGGACATAGAAAGTCCACCGTTTATCACCAAAGAATAGGAAATAGAAGAGATGAATTCCATTATCCACATAATAAACTTAATAGAAAAACCTATTTCAATAAGAACACTTCTCAAAATGCCCTATTCAATAAAATCATAGGCTTTCCTAAGGTAAACTTTCATAACACATCTAGGGGATAAGCCTTTCCTAGAGTACCATTTTAAAAGCTCATAGCTAAACCCAATGTTGTCAACAGTACTTCTACCCTTAAAGAAACTAGTTTGAGAAGGGCTGACAGTATGACTAATAACCTGGTTTATCCTGTTAGTTAAGATTTTTGTAATAATCTTATAAATAGTGGTACAAAAGGCTATAGGTCTATAGCTTTCACATGAAAGGGATTAGGACATTTAGGAACTAAAGTAACAAAGGTATAGATATAGGATCTAAGAATAGTTCTAGTTTGAAAAAAAATCATTCATAACATTTAGCATATCATCTTGTATCAAAGGCCAGGCATGCACAAAGAAATCAATTGCAAAACCATAAACTTCAAGAGCTTTATCAATTGGAATACCTTTAATAGAACTAAGAATTTTCTCGTTAGTGACCAGTTTAATCAGTTGGCATTTATTAGCATAAGTTAGGCAAGGTCCACCTCTGATAATCTCAATATTTGGCATGGGAATAATAGTAGCAGTAGTACCCATTAGATCTGAGGGAAGAGCAATGAATTCCTCTTCAATCTTGTTGTGGTCATATAATCTAGTACTCTATGAAGTATACTCTGAAGTAATAGAATTAGCACTGGACCTCATCTTTACTTGTGCACGGAAAAACATTTGTATTTGTATCACGTATTAGAAATCCATTGTACCCCAAATTTTTGTTTGAGCATCTATTCTTCCACCTAGCTCCACTTAACTATATCATCTAAATAGTACTTATTTTGCTCAATTAGTGTAGGACTAAGAGGTTGGATAGCTATCTTCCTTTGGGTAATCTCCATCCCCTGTATAGCAATTTGGAGGCTTTGATTGTAAGAGGCCAAATAGGTTTTCATCTCAATTAGTCTATATCTTAGGGCCCTCAATTTCATCCATAATATGTATACCTATGTACAAAAAATTTGTTGTCTCCATGTTGGCTCCAGGATTCCAGTAAACTTAGGATGAGTCAAAACTATTTAAAACAATTTGAAGAACTTAGGATTTGACCTAGGAAGGAAGCTTATACATATAAAAATAAGGAGTGATCAGAAAATCCTTATGGCCAATATTGAGCTTCAACATGTCTTAGATTAGCCATTTATTGAAAGTTCCTAAGTGCCCAATCAATCATAGAAAAGCACCCTACTACTGTCTTGGTGTTTGATGCAAAAGGTAAAGTAGCATCCTTTTACTTTCAATGCTGTGAGTTGCAGTGTATCAATACAACCTTGAAATTCCTGTGTTTTTGAAGGTAATACTAGGGACAAATCCTATCTTCAGTAGATAAGACACTATTAAAATCTCGACATAATAACCATTCAGTTTGTGTATGACTCCCAAGCTGATTGACTTCTTGCCACTGGTGCTCATGGCTCATAGCTTCATTTTTGGCTTAAATCACCGTTAAATAAGTTGAGAATGCACTAGTTGGTTCCTCAACTTTGCAATGGATGAATTGTTCATGAATCATCTTGTAACACCCTAGGACTAGAGTTTAGATTTAAGACTTGATCATCCAGAAAACTGGGAAAAAAATCACAATTCAAGTCACAGTATGACGCATACAATAGAGGTACGGGTCCTACCTAGACTCGTAGCTGGAGGATGGAGAAGAGCAGTGAAAAAAGTTGGAGGACGGATGACTTCAAGGTAAGACTCATACTATTCTTGTATATCATACTAAAAAGTCGTGGAATAATTCATAAATGTGGTTAGGAAAATTCAAGCTAACCACGAGTTATGATACAACTCGTGGTGAAGCGGTACGACTCGTAGGATGAGTCGTGAGAGAGCTCAGAGGAAGACTCAAGACTAACTATGGATCGTAACAGAAGTCGTAGGATGATGGTACAAGTCTTAGAAGGCATTCTTGGAAAACTTTAGAGAAATGGTTTGGAGCAGAGTCCCTAACCACGAGTGGTGTTATAGATCGTAGTATATTGGTACGACTCATAGGTTGAGTCGTACCACCTGAAGAGTAGAAATTTTTGTTAAAGGTTCTAAGGACATTTTTGTAAAACCTTATCATCTTAACTCCTAAATTACGTAATATTAGGATTATTTAGGAATGATTTTAGAGGAATAGTCAACCTTTTCATCTATTCTTTCCAAACCACATGGAAGAATTCACGAATAACTTAGACGATTCTCCTAGAGAAAGTCTAGGGCTTTCAATCTTCTCAAACTTTTTAGGAAATTCCTCAATGGAATTTCTACACCAGGTATGTGGGATTTCAACAAGGTAATTGCTCTTCCCTTGTGCCCCAAAACACTTAAAAAGACCCTATTAATTCTTGTTCTTTGATGATCAAATCTAGGGGTGTTCTTTAATTAGATTATGAATCTTCCTCTTTTTTATGATTCTTGTGAAATCTTGAAGGTTATTACTTGCTAATATTCATGTTGATATCTTTTCCATGAAATATGTGCTATAGCCCTAATCTTGAAATGTAATTGAAAGAGTCTTGCATAATTGTCCAGATATGAATGTTGCTTGATTTGATAGTTCTTTTAATCACTATTATAGTATAGTTATGTGAACAATAGCTATCTTATTGCTTGTTCCGTTTTAGTCAGTATTTAGCTTTCTCAGTGCCTTACAGAAATTTCATCTAATTAGTATGACTATATTTAGTTTCTTGAGGTGTTATACCATGAAAACCATAAGATCAGATCCGGGAGTTGAAACGGAGAAAATAGGACTTTCCATACCAGGTCGCAGAATGAGTCATCCTGTGACCTGTGGATTAGACCACGAGTCATGAAGTAACTCGCGTGGTGAGGTGCACGAATTAAGATGGAATTTTTGAGTTTAGAGTCCCCACGCACATGACCACGAGTCATGCTTAGTCCCTACGACTCGTTGAGTCAGTCATGGTCAAGGGTAATGGAAAAGGTGAAGGTCGAGTTGTCAGTGTACCCTACAAATGGACATAATGAGTCGCGGGCAGAAGCCACAATCGGTTAGGTTGGTCATGGTAATCAGTTGATTAAAGACTTGAGGAGTTAGGTAGTGGAGGTAACGAGTGGTGACCATGAGTCGTAGTCACCAATGAAGATGCATTAGATCACTCATGGGGACCCTTTGAGGAAAGCAGAAGTGCACAAGATGATTGGAGATGACGAGATGTGGTGCTTGGTAACGACTCATCCAGTCCCTCATGGGGACTAACCGTCAGTTATTTTCTACGAATTTAGTAAGGGCTTATCCGTAATTCCTATGATACTAAGACCTAAACTATGTCATTTTAAGCCATGAATAATGAGTTTTAAGAGGGATAAGCTCATCCTAGGCTATTCCTATTCATGCATGTAAGGTTAGAGAGTTAGAGAGGTAATCAAGTTTAATTCCTTCCAAATTCTTCTCAATTCTTCATTGGGCAATCAAGGAGTCGTAAAATCAAAATTTCCCGGGTATGTAAGGTTATGAGTGGGTAAATTTGTTAAAACCCATGCCCAATCCCTCTCTAATTCATGAAAATCTATATGTTTATCCTATGTGGTTTTAACCCAATGCATGAATTTTCCTAAGTTTCTACATGGGTATGATCTAAGTATGTTTCTATTATTGAATTATGATTCATGGGAAAGTTTTACAATTTTTTCAATTATAATAATGTTTTCAAGCTTTATAAATTAAAATGCCCATTCATGAGAAGTTCATGAAAGTTGAGATTTATGATGAATGTTCAAGTATGATGATATATTATTGATGAAAAGCATGTTTTCCAGTTACCCATGTCTATGATCATGTTTTCAAGTGAATTAAGTATTTTCAAGTATTTTTAAGTATTGGGAAAGCCCATATGTTCATGTATAATTATTATTTCAAGTTATTTAGCTTGCCACATGGTTTTGGAGTCAAGAATTCCAAATAAGTTCATCTTGTGGTATGGTTTGGGCCAAGGCTCCTCATGTATGATTTAAGATTTTATATGTATATGATCATTCACCTTCATCAATAGATGATGGTCAGCATCATTGAAAAATGATGGAGAGCATATGCATGTTTTTGGGAGTAGTATCTAGCATCGAGTCGGCTAAGGGTCAGTCAACCCTATGCCTCAGAACTATGCGCAAACGTAGGTATGATCAGATTATTTTGGGACCTCCTACGTGAGCTTTCCCTGCTCCAAGGGGCCTTAAGCTTGATATCGATATCATGGTAGCATCTTTTGTTTTGGCAAGGCTTTAGACGGCTCTGCCCACTTGAGTGTGATAGTCGGGACCATGTAAGCTCTATCATAGTAATGTCGGTTATCTGATGAGTCTCCCATTGTTCCTCATGATTTCATTTATACATGTTTAACATTCATGATATATATATATATATATATATATATATATATATATATATATATATGTTCTGAAGTAGGTTTGACCCAATGTACATTTTACTTATGTTTATCATATCTCAGCTTTGGGTTATTCGATTTAATAATGATGTTCATTTATGTTCATATTATGATTTCAGAAAATAGCATACAATCCCTACTCTCAGATTCTTATCTGTATGTTGTTTTATATTATGCATTTTTTAAATTACTTTACTTATTTAAGTTGTTTTACTTACTTTGCATAATCGGTACATTTCAGGTACTGACCGCATACTCTATGTAGTATAGTTTTATGATACAGGCTTCGATCTTCAGACTCAACCACAACTCTAGCTTGTTTCCAGAGTTAGCGTCCAACTTCTGTAGTGATTCCTCATCTCCCAAGGAACATTCGTTATCAGTTATCTTAGTATTTTCACCTTTCAGATTTTTCGAATCAACACCATCAACCCATCAGTTATATAGAGGCTTTCAACACTGTATGTAGTAATCAGCGTGTCATGTATGAAGTGAATTCTGGTTCCGATGTTATGTTATGATTATACTTCTATTATGTATATTATGTTAAGTCTTCTGCTTTATTGATTTAGATGTATGTTGATGCCATGGGTCGACTTGGAGTCTCTTGGGGCTTTTTTTCCTGTGTCTTGATTCAGGCCTACGTTCTGGTTGTGAAAAACTTGGTATCAAAGCAATAGGTTTGAAGTGTTCTTGGGTTTCTATAAGTTGCTTTATGTAGAGTCTTTTTAATGGGTAAACAGTGCGCCACACTTATGACCAAGAGGCAAGAAGATGTTTAGGAAATGTTCCCTTCTTCCATGATCTATGTTGTATGGTGAAATGTCTCTCTATCCTTCTAACTTGTGCTATTCGAAATTGCAGAATCATGCCTCGCCGTAGAATTAATGGCTGAATAAATGGGAATGGAAATGGCCACGAGGATGGAAATGGGGATGGGCACCAACAAGCCCCACCAGTCCATGAGCACCATGCACCAGAGCCGGTTGCCCACGCTGAATTCAGGCTAGCCATTCAGATGCTGGTGTAGGCCTTGACCGGCCAGGTCAACCAATAAGCAATGGTGCATGTCCCGCAGAACGGGAATGCGGCGACAGCTTGAGTCAGAGATTTCCAAAGGATGAGCCCACCACAGTTTCTTAGGTCAAAGGTGGACAAGGACCCACATGAGCTTATTGACGAGATTTTGAAGATCACCTAGGTCATGGGGGTGAATGGAGAGGAGTGTGCTGATTTAGCCTCATATTAGTTGAAGGGGGTCGCAAACATTTGGTATAAATAGTTGAAGGATAGTAGGGCATCCGGAGCAGGCCCAATCATTTGGGAGGAGTTTCATGTTGCTTTTCAAGATCGGTTCTTCCCTCGTGAGATGAGGGAGTTGAAGGCAGCCGATTTCATGAATCTAAAATAGGGAAAGATGACAGTGCAGGAATATGCCATAAAGTTCACTCGTCTGTCAAAGTACACCCCAGAGTTCGTGGTTGATTAGAGGGAGCGAGTCAGCAGGATTGTTCATGGGGTTGCAGACTATATAAACAAGGATTGTGGAACCGCCATGCTCCATCAACATATGGATTTCCCTTGGATAGTTTTGTATGCCCAGAAGATGGAGGCAGCACATTTGACGTAGAGAGAGGCCAAGAGATCCAGGATAGACAACTATAGGTTCTCTCAGCCGAGGCCAGGTGATGGGCACCGACAGTAGTCCCACAAGAGATCTTCAGCCCCAGCATCTTCAGCGATGAGTGAGCCATTGTCACGATCCGAGCATAGGTCCGGATCGAGAAACGGGAAAAGGAACCTCGAGCTACTCCAAGTAGACCCATGGCATGAACATACATCTACCTCAATCAATAAAAGCGGAAGATTTTTAACATGATAAACTTAGTGAAAGTTTGAAATTAGCATAACATCATAAATGCACATGAATCTGAAGCTGATTACATTCTTTTGTCTAAAAAGCCTCTAGCCTGATGAGTAGATGGGACAGGCCCCCAACTAACTCGCTAAAGCTAAAAACTGAAAGTACATAAAGGAAACTGAATTAGCAGGGTCATTAGATGATGAGGGCTTACCAACAGTTGTGGGATGCTAACTCTCAAAAGCTGGCTAAGGATGGGGCAAAGTCTGAGTCCCGGAGCCTGTATCATAAAATGATACAGCATAGAGTATGCAGTTAGTACGTGGAATGTACTGAGTATGTAAGGTAAGTAAAATCTCTTAAATAAGTAAAATCATTTAAACATGCATAATATAAAACATAAACAAAATAAGAATCTGAGAGTAGGGCTTGCATACTATTTTTCTGAAATCATGATCTCAATATAAGATAACATCATAACTGAATAGATTGACCCAAAGCTGAAATATGATAGTCATAAGTAAAGCTGAACACTGGGTCAAACCTGCTTTAGAATATATATATAACATGCATAACTGAAATCATGAGTAATAATGGAAGGCTCGTCTTTTAACCGACATATCACGATAGAGCTTACGTGGTCCCAACTATCACAGTCAAGTGGGTAGAGCCATCCAAAGCCTTGCCATGGCTAAGGACGATACCATGATATTGATATCAAGCTCATGGCCCCAATCAGGAAGGGATATCTCACAATGGAGGTCCCAAAGTACATATAATATGAATCAACCTACATTGGCGCATAGTTATGAGACATAAGGTAATCGACCCTTAGCCTACTCGATGTTGGACACAACTCCCAAAAACATGCATATGCTCTCCATCATTTTTCAATGAAGCTTACCATCGCCTACTGATGAAGCTCAACAATCAAATACATACCAAATTTGAAATCATATATGAGGAGCTCTTGCTCAAACCATACCACAAGTTGAATATAAATGGGAGTCTTTGCTCCAAAACCATGTGGTAAGCTTACATTCATAAATTCATACATCATACTTGAACATATGGGCATTGCTCAATACTTTAAAATGTGTGAAAATACATAATTCACTTGAAAACATGATCATAAACATGGGTTATTTGAAAACACGATTTTAGTCACTAATATCTCATCATACTTGAACACTCATCATAAATCTCAGCTTTCATGAACTTCTCATAATTTTGCATTTTAATTTATAAATCTTGAAATATGATTTTAATTGAAAATAATGTAAAACTTGCTCATGAATCATAATTCAACAATAGAAACATCTTTAAATCAAACCCATGTAGTAAATTAGCAATCTCATGCATTACGTTAAAACTCCATAGAACCAACATAGGAATTTCATGATTTAGAGAGAGATTGGATATTGGTGTGAAAAGATTCACCCATTCCCAACCCTACATACCTAGGGATGAACTAGTTTTACCACTCCTTGATTGCCCAATGAAAGGCCGAAGGAAAACTTGAAGAAAAGGAGCTTGATCAGCTCTCTAACTCCCTAACTTTGCATGCATGAGTACGAATGGCCTAAAATGAACTTACCCCTCTTAAAACTCATCATTCATAGCTTAAAATGATGTAGTTTAGGCCTTAGGATCGTAGGAATTACATAAAAGCCCTTACTAGATTTGCAGAAAATAACTGACTACCAGTCCCTACGAGGGACTGGTCGATTCATTACTCAAGACCACAACTCGTGGAATTAGTCGTCGAGTACACTATCCAAGAGATTATCTGCGGCTCGCCACGGGGAACCTCACGAGTCGTTACAGGTGACCACGACTCACGGTAACCACTCATCACCTTCATTTCCTTAGATTTAAAATTATTTTCAACCTGCTGACCACGACCCATCCCTCGAATGGCGACCTCAAAATCCAAAATTTCAACCTAAGCCTTGAACCTCACCACGAGTCTCCTCACGATTCGTGGTCTACCCCACGAGTCATAGAACGACTTGTTCTGTGACCTGGTACTAGATTTTCAATTTTCTCCATTTTACTCCCAAGTCTGATCTTAGGGCTTCTGGGGTATTAAAATATATCCCCCTTGCGAACATTCGTCCTCAAATGTTGAAAAACATACAAAAAAGTAGAGAAATGCAATCATCATATTCAAATAATGATCATTTAAGCTGAAAACTAACGGAATGACTACCTCCGAATTGAAGTACATGGATGAACTGAATTCACAAACCATACATACATGCTTTGACATAAAATAAACTTGGACACATGAACTGAACATGAAAACTAATTAACATTCTAGGGAAAAACTGATACCTGAAGCTGGAACAGAGCCGGTAGAGAATGAATGTGGTTAGCTAGCCATCATGTCTGCTTCAGCTTCCTACATAACTCCCTCAACATGTTGATTCCTCCATAAAACTTTTACTGAAGCTACTTCCTTGTTTCTTATCCTTCGAACCTGACGATCAAGTATTTCCACCGGAACCTCTTCATAACTAAGTTGTCTTTCACACCAATACTGTCCACCGAGAAAACTAGAGCGGGATCACCCAAACATTTCTTCAAAAGTGATACATAGAAAACAAGATGCACAAAAGCTAATTCTGAAGGCAAGTCCAACCCAAATGCCACTTTGCCAACCCGTTTTACTATACGGCAGGGGCCAACATGACGAGGGCTGAGTTTTCCTTTCTTTCTAAATCTCATCACTCCATAGGAGACACCTTTAGAAACACCCAATCACCCACTTTGAACTCAAGTTCTCTCCTTCTCGCATCGGCATAGAACTTTTGGCGACTTTGAGCTGTTTTCAACTTGTCCTGTATGAGTTGAACCTTCTCCATAGCCTCATGGACCGAATCTGGTTCTACATTGCAGCTTCCACAAATTTTAACCAGCCAATGGGGATCTACATCTCTGCCCATAGAGAGCCTCAAACGGAGCCATCTGGATACTGGAAGGGTAGCTGTTATTGTATACAAACTCGATAAGAGGCAAATGATCGTCCCAACTATCTTTGAAGTCAATCACACATGCTCTCAACATGTCCTAGAGAGTCTGAATGGTTCACTCTACTTGACCATCCATTTGCAGGAGAAATGTCGTACAGAGTTTAACCTAAGTACAAAGTCCTTTTTGAAACAACTTCCAAAACTGAGAGGTAAATTGGGTACCTCTGTTTGTTATGATGGACAAGGGCATCCTATGCAACCGAACTAACTCCTAGATGTATAGTTTGTCATAATCCTCTGCTGAATCCACGGTTTTGACTGGAAGAATATGAGGGCTTTGGTAAACCTATCTACAATAGCCCAAATGGAGTCATACTAGCGACGAGTGTGAGGAAAACATATTATGAAGTCCGTATTGATTTTTTCCCTCTTCTAAGTAGGAATACTGATATCTTGGAGCACAATTCTAGGACTTTAGTGCTCAGCTTTCACCTACTGATAGTTTGGACACTTAGCCAAAAATTCTGCAATGTCCTTCTTCATTCCATTCCACCAACCGACTTCCCGTAAGTCACAGTACATCTTGGTATCACCTAGATGGATTGAATACCTAGATCCATGAGCCTCGTGCAACATCTGGTTCCTCAGATCATCAACATCCAGAACACATAACTGACCATGGAATCGAAGCACACCATCTCCCCCTTTGGAGAAGACCTCTACCTTCTAATTCTGAACATCTTCCTTTAACTTTACCAAAATCGGGTCCTCATCTTGTCTAGCTTTCACATCATTCACCAAGGATGATTCAGATCCGCTCTGAACAATAACACCGCCATTGATTAAGTCAACCAACCAAACTCCCAATCTTGCAAGTCGATGCACATCCTTCACCAACTCCTTTCTTCCCTCATCCACATGGGACACACTCTCCATAGAGAGTCTACTAAATGCTTCTGTTACTACATTATCCTTGCTCGAATGGTAAAGGACACTCATATCATAGTCCTTGAGTAGCTCCGACCACCTCCTTTGATGAAGTTGAGATCCTTCTAGGTAAACACATATTGTAGACTCTAATGGTCCGTAAACACATCTACATGGACCTCGTACAAATAATGCCTCCATATCTTCAAGGCCAATACCGCTTCCACCAATTCAAGATCATGGGTCGGGTAATTCTTCTCATTAACTTTCACCTATTTGGAGGCATATGTTATGAGTTTGCTATGCTGCATCAATACACAACAAATTCCAATTATCAAAGCATCGCAATACGCCAAAAACCTATCGGTACCCTCTGGTAGGGTCAGCACCGGTGCTGAGGTAACTCAACTCTTCAACTCCTAAAAGCTTCTCTCACAAGCCTCTGGCCATTGGAATTTCACTTCCTTTTGGGTCTTAGAGAAATTAATATTAGCGATGGGGTCTTACTATGATTTCTTCAGAAAAATCTTTATCCACCTATATCTATAGTATTTTCTATATCTTCTATATAGAAAATACCATAGATTAGGGTGTTTATACATCAGCCCAACAAATGACTATTCATGATTCCATAATTGAATCAATTCCATACTGGTTCTTAGAGGAATGTTATGGTAAAACTTCATTTGAAATGATGTGGTAGAACGCAACGTGCGACTTGAAGGACACGATCCGTTGTGGATTTGTACATCCACCATTTTATGTAGGAATGAAGGTGCTCTTGGCTCGACATCATTGGTTCTGTTTCACTAGAACCCCTCATTGTTTGTTGTCTTGGAATGTAAATAGTCCATGATGGAGCTCGAGTAGAAAGTATTAATTTATTTCTCGGGGCAAGAGACTAGGGTAAATGCCAATCAATAAAGAAATTGAAACAACTTCCTAAATATATCTTCAGTATGGAAATCTAAAGAATCCAATTCGAGCAAGTTTCAAATTCAAAAATTTCTTGGAATTGATCAAACTTTTTCAATCCAAAGTTTTTCACGCGGGAATCCATCGTCTTGTAGGATTCTTTCATAGAAATCGCAAAAGGGGTATGTTGCTGCCATTTTGAAAGGATTAAAAAGCACCGAAGTTTTGTCTAAACCCAATGATTTAAAATAAAACAAAGATAAAGGATCCCAGAACAAGGAAACACCTTTTAAATTGTCTTAATAACTGGATCAGACTGAAGAATCCAGATTGATTTTAAATGAGACAGACAAAAAAGGAGGAAAGACCACTCAATACATGAAATTGCCAAAGGGTTTTCCTTTGAACTCTTTGAAAGTTATCCAACTTGAGTTATGAGAGTACGAATGGTTTTTTTTTCATCTTCAGGAAGAAAGAAGAAAAAAAAGATTTACATCTTTAATTGATTTGATCATTTTATGGACCCAGTTATCATTTCTTAGATAGAATTTCATACAGAGACAAAACCTAGAATCAATCATTTTTCTCGAGCCATACGAGGAGAAAGCTTCCTATACGTTTCTAGGGGGGGGTGTTGTTCATCTACATCTATCCGAATGAGCCATCTATTGAATCGTTGCAATTGATGTTCGATCCCGAAGAGAAGGAAATGATCTTCGGAAAGTGGGTTTTTATGATCCGATAAAGAATCAAACTTATTTAAATGTTCCTGCTATTTTATATTTCCTTGAAAAAGGGGCTCAACCTACAGGAACTATTCAGGATATTTTAAAGAAGGCGGAGGTTTTTAAGGAACTTCATCCTAATCAACCGAAATTCAATTAAGGAAATATATTAAGGAAATACAAAATAGGGGGTAGTGATTTGTATATAACTTTGTATGACTTTTCTCTTCTATTTTTTTTGTATTTCCTCCCTTTCCTTTTCTATTTGTATTTACTTATCATTGCTTCCATTGTATTCCATGTTCTATAACGACAAAACCTTTGATTTTATTGATCTTCAAAATATAAAATTCGGACATTTCCTTCAATTGGGTGGTTTTCCGTTTTTCATTGGAACTCTACTAAAGCTAAAAAAGAAATCAAGTTTGCTTATCTCACTTAACTTGATTGAATCCACTATGGATTCAATAAATCTAAGTAAATTGTAGTTTTTTTTCCACTTATTCTTTATTTATTCTCCCATCTATACTTTTTTGTATCTATTTTATTTGGATATTTGGATTCGATTTGTAGTGCCAATCCAACACAAGTCCTTTTTTTAAATCTTTTTTATTGTTTTCAATTGAAATTTCTTTTGTTTTTGTTTTCAATATTTATATTGACAACAGTGTATCGAACAAATATAATTCATTGTGATTTATGAAGTGGATCTATTTAGTTTTATTTTATGTTTTAAATCAAGTAGTTTTAAATTTTAAATTAAGTAGGAAGTGTGAAGTATTTTTTTAGATTTCTTCTTTCAATGGTTTTTGGTTGTCTTGTCTAATCTCTTTATTTCTTTTTCTGCGAATTGGATCTACACAATTTTTTCAATATTTTCTTCGGGTTGTTAACTCAACTGTAGAGTACTCAGCTTTTAAGTGCGGCTAGTGTCTTTTACACATATGGATGAAGTGAGGGATTCGTCCATACTCTCGGTAAAGTTTGGAAGACCACGACTGATCCTGAAAGGGAATGAATGGTAAAAATAGCATGTCGTATCAACGAAAAGTTCTGCAAATATTTCATTGTTCCTAGATGGGTATAAAACCATGATAGAATTCTTGGAACAGAACAAAATAAAGTTGGGTCGAATGAATAAATGGATAGGGATGCGGCTTCAATTAAATTATAGGGAAAGAAAAAGCAACGAGCTTTTGTTCTTAATTTGAATGATTCCCGATCTAATTAGACGTTAAAAATTTATTAGTGCATGATGCGGGAAGGGTTTCTTATCCCATGAGTGGATTCTCAATGTTTTTAATGAATCCTAACTATTACAATTTTCTATTATGGAGATGTGTGTGTATAAGAAAGAGTATATTGATAAAGAAAGTTTTTTCCGAAGTCAAAAGAGCGATTAGGTTGAAAAAATAAAGGATTTCTAACCATCTTATTATCCTATAACACTATTAACATAGACCAATTAAATGAAACGAAAAAAACAAGAGATGATAGAGAATCCGTTGATAAGTTTACCTGTATCCAAGGTATCTATTCCTACTATAATACTTTGTTTTAA
>JASDFA010000003.1:34970000-35015000 GCA_035772735.1 Datura wrightii | reverse complement strand
TGTCCCTTCAAGGCGATCGAAAAAGAAAGAAATAGTTAATATATTCAAGATAATTACGTATTTACAAAATACTGTCTCAATTCATCCTATTTCATCAGATCCGGGATGTGATATGGTTCCGAAGGATGAACCGGATATAGAAAGTTCCAATAAGATTTCATTCTTGAAAAAAATCCATTTTTTGATTTATTTCATCTATTCCATGTCCGGAACAGGGGAGGATACACGTTACACTACAATTTTGAATCAGAAGAGAGATTTCAAGAAATGGTAGATCTATTCACTCTATCAATAACTGAGCCGATCTGGTGTATCATAAGGGATATTCCTTTTCTATTGATTCCTGTGGATTGGAATAAAAACAATTCTTGAATGAGGTCAGGGATGAATTGAAGAAGAAATCTTTATTGGTTCTACCTCTTATTTTTTATGAAGAGAATGAATCTTTTTCTCGAAGAATTAGAAAAAAATGGGTCCGGATCTCCTGTGGGACTGATTTGGAAGATCCAAAACCAAAAATAGTGGTATTTGCTAGCAACAACATAATGGAGGCAGTCACTCAATATAGATTGATCCGAAATCTGATTCAAATCCAATATAGTACCTATGGGTACATAAGAAATGTATTGAATCGATTCTTTTTAATGAATAGATCCGATCGCAACTTCGAATATGGAATTCAAAGGGATCAAATAGGAACGGATACTCTGAATCATAGAACTATAATGAAATATATGATCAACCAATATTTATTGAATTTGAAAAAGAGTCAGAAGAAATAGTTTGAGCCTCTTATTTTGATTTCTTGAACCGAGAGATCCATGAATCGGGATCCTGATGCATATAGATACAAATGGTCCAATGGGAGCAATAATTTCCAGGAACATTTGGAACAGTCCGTTTCGGAGCAGAAGAACCATTTTCAAGTAGTGTTCGATTGATTACGTATTAATCAATATTCGATTGATTGGTATGAGGTTATCGGCAAAAAAGATTTGTCTAAGCCACTTCATTTCTTTTTGTCCAAGTTGCTTTTATTTTTGTCTAACTCACTTCCTTTTTTCTGTGTGAGTTTAGGAAATATCCCCATTCATAGGTCCGAGATCTACATCTATGAATTGAAAGGTCCAAATGATCAACTCTGTAATCAGTTGTTAGAATCAATAGGTCTTCAAATTGTTCATTTGAAAAAATTGAAACCCTTCTTATTGGATGATCATGATACTTCCCAAAAATCTAAATTCTTGATCAATGGAGGAACAATATCACCATTTTTGTTCAATAGGATACCAAAGTGGATGATTGACTCATTCCATACTAGAAATAATCGCACGAAATCCTTTGATAACCCGGATTCCTATTTCTCAATGATATTCCATGATCAAGACAATTGGCTGAATCCCGTGAAACCATTTCATAGAAGTTCATTGATATCTTCTTTTTATAAAGCAAATCGACTTTGAATCTTGAATAATCCACATCACTTCTGTTTCTATTGGAACACAAGATTCCCCTTTTCTGTGGAAAAGGCCCGTATCAATAATTCTGATTTTACCTATGGACAATTCCATAATATCTTGTTCATTCGTAACAAAATATTTTCTTTGTGCGTCGGTAAAAAAAAGTTAATGGAGATGTGATGGATACAAAGGCCTCAAAGAACCTTCTATAGTAGCTAGCTAAGCCCAATAGCTCCGGATATCTGAAGGATTCACCGGTTTAGGCCAACTCTTCACCATTTCTTTTTCCTGAGAGTCCACCTGTATGCCCTCACTTGATACTACATGGCCCAAAAACGCCACCGAGTTCAACAAAAAACTCGCACTTGATGAATTTAGCATGTGGCTTGCGATCTTTGAGAGTCTGTAGCACCACTCTCTAATGAGCGGCATGCTCCTCCTCGCTCCGTGATTATATCAGGATGTCATCAATGAATATGATCATGAATATATCCAAGTATGGCTTGAACACCCTATTCATCAAGTCCATAAAAGAAGGAGGAGCATTTGTTAGTCTAAAAGACATAACTATAAACTCGTAATGACCAAACCGCATCCTGAAAGCTATTTTCGTGATGTCGCTCTCCCGTACTCTGAGCTTATTATACCCGAATCTGAGTTCTATATTTGAAAAACACTTGTCACCATGAAGATGGTCAAAAAAATCATAAATCCTGGGTAGAGGATACCTGTTCTTGATGGTGACTTTATTCAATTGCCGATAGTCAATGCATATTCGGAGGGAACCATCCTTCTTTCGGAAAAATACTTCTGGTGCACCCCATGTAAACTTGCTAGGTCTAATGAAACCCTTGTCTAGAAGGTCCTTCAACTATTTCTTCAACTCTTTTAGCTCAGCTAGAGCGATTATATAGGGAGGAATAGATATAGGTTGCGTATCAGGAAGAAGATCAATACCAAAATCAATCTCTCAGTTGGGAGGAACTCCTGCCAAATCATCTGGGAACACTTCTAGATACTCACATACTACTGGAACTGACTGGATAGTTGGGGTCTTGGACTTCGCATCCTTAACCCTAACTAGACGGTACACACAACCTTTGGAGATCATCTTTCTGGCCTTAAGGTAGGAAATGAAACGACTTACAGGCACAGCTAAACTACCCTTCCACTCTATGACTGGCTCACCTAGAAATCTGAACTCTACTGCCCGGGTTCTACAATTAACTGAGGCATAACAAGCATATAACCTGATCTTGGGCAAAATAGCATGCCCAAGTGATACTTTATAACTTAGTTTCGTCTAGTTTATGTACTTATTTATATACGTTCTCACATAATTTTATGTAAATGTGAATATATACTAACCAACATGATTAGTGCTTGTTTTTGTAGGTTCATAATAAATTTGAGGAACTAATCCGTGAGTTGGTGAAGTGGAGGCATGGAATCGGAAGTAAAACACAAACGTCGGCTAGGAGGACACGCGAAACAGCCCACCTGCGCGTTGGCAACGTGCCACGGTAGGCAGGCTGCGCAGCCATGGCGTGCCACGACCCCTAACGCGCAGCACAAGCAGCGTGCCACACTGCCAACGCGGCAAGGGGCTGCCTGGCAACGGTTTTATGAGTTTTCAATGTGCATCCACGATACCTCCGTGTCACGGAGGCATATTAGCGCGATAACCTCCGTGACAAGGAGCTATTTCATACCGGGAATAATTTCATACAATTCTCATTTACTATAAATAGGTCCCTTAGCTCCTAAAATCAGGAAGTCACGATTTATTTCTAAAAAACTGCCAAGGAGTGAAGGGAGAAGTGGGAGAACTCACCTAGGGTTCATCAATTTCGTCTTCTCTTCTACCTATTCTTGTAAGTACGTTACTTTAATTATGTTTTCAAGTAATTGTACGAACATGAGTGGCTAGAACCCTTCCTCTAGGGTAGAGGCCACATAGTATGATTGTGAATATATGGTTTTGTTTTGGTTTTAAGTTATTGGTTGTTGTTTTGTCTTACATTCTTAATTATGGTTGTTTTTATGATTGATCACCATGGAAAGACACACGTTACACCTAGGCAAAAGCTTGAGAAAGAAAACCTAGGAACATGAGAATGTAGGGTGCAAGTTCGTATCTTTTGATATGATTCGCGGTTAGGATAAGAAATTATACCTAATTTTCCTTGCTTGGTTGATAAAATGGGATGATAACATGAAACAACTTAGAAATGTCACTCCACCACTCCTAGAAGTAGTTGTGAAGCTAAATTGAGTCGAATATTAGATATGTGAAAGTCCCTAATCAAAAGTATAAGTTGAATGAGTAGAGGTATGAAAGTCCCTAATTAAAAGCATAAATCCCGTAAACCACATCCACGTAATTGAATTGCCCACGAACTAGAATGTCACATCACCGCTCAACGATATAGTTGTGAGGCTAGTTTGTCATGTTTAGAGGCTTGAAAGACCATGAACATGCAATTTAAATTATGTGAGACGACAATTGTTAATTCCATACTTAAACTATTACAAAGCGTAGTATCGCATGATTAGCCGGCCTTAGCTCTAGTTGCTTCTTGTATTATTTCAGAGTATTTCTGTGACCACCCCTAGACTTAATTAAATTTTATCGAAAAGTCTATAATCAACACTTGTGAAAGTAAATATCACACTTGAACTTTATAGTTAGCTGAATTGGTCCAGTCCCTGTGGGTTCGACATCCAGCTCTTAAAAAGGGTCACTGTATTACTTGTACGACCCGTACACTACGGGCACATCATAGCCAATCCATGCCGAGGATAACATAAAAATCAGTCATGGCCAACTTTATTAAATCTGCTGAGGTGACTTTCTAAAGGACTGTGACCGGCCATCTTCTATACACCCGTCTAGCTACAAATGAATTTCCTACTGGAGAAGAGACTAAGAAGGGTTCTTACAAGACTTCAGGATTGACTCCAAAACTACTAGCCACGTAAGGTGTCACAAAAGACAAGGAAGCCCTCAGATTTAACAAAGCATAAACATCAATATTGAGAACTCGTAACACGCCAGTGACTACATCCGGGGAGACCTCCTTCTCGTGGAAGGATGCTAAGGCATAGAATCTGCTTTGGCATTGACCGCCACCTATGCTAGTAGATGCTCTTACTTGGATGAGCATGTGGGTGAAGAGGCTGAACTAGAAGCTTGGCCTCGGCCCCTATCATGGCCCTGCCTAACTACTGGGCAATCTTTGAGCATATGTCAGGGCTTCCCATACTCGAAGCAAGCACTTGTACCTACCAAGCACTAACTCGTGTACCCCTGACCACACTTGCCGCAAATTGGGACACTAGAATCTGTGAGTCTACTGCTCTAACCCCTAGAGCCTGATGCTCTCCCCCTCTGATCATCCCTAGGTCTGGATGGCACACTCAGTGTTGATGTTGTCGGGGCTGAAGATTTTTGGTGGATCTGCTGTCAGTGCCCACCACCCGACCTTGGCTGAGAGAATCTGTAGCAATTAGTCCTGGCCCTCATGGCCTCTCTCTCCCTAATATACGCCGCCTCCATCTACTAGTCATATAAGAATATCCAAGGATAATCCATGTCCTGGTGGAGCATAGCAATCCTACTATCCTTGTCCAAATAGCCCGCCACCCCATGAACAAACCCGCCCACTCGTGCCCTTTAATCAACCACTAACTCTGGGGCATACTTTGATAAAACAGTTAACTCTAGGACATATTCTTGCACCTTCATCTTTCCCTGCTTGAGATTTACGAACCCAACTGCCTTCAACTCCTTAATCTCAGGAAGGAAAAACCAATCTAGAAACGCAACATGGAAATTCTCCTAACTGATAGGGCCTTCTCTGGCTTCCCTAATATATCTCCACTATCTAAACCATATGTGTGTGACCCCCTTCAACTGATATGAGGCCAACTCAGCACACTTAACTCCATTCACCCCCATGACATGAGTGATCTTCACAATCTCATCGACAAACTCATGTGGATCCTCGTGCACCGTCGACCTAAGGAATTCTGGAGGGCTCATACTTAGGAAATCTCTGACTCAAGATGTCGACGCATTTCTGTTTTGCGGGACATGCGCCATTGCCTGCTGTTTCACCTGAGCTGTCAAGGCCTAGGGGTCAGAGTAGCACGCCCGTGGATTCCAGTATCCAAAATTGCGGCAGGTGTGGTCGGGGGCACACGGATCAGTGTTTGGCGGGTGTAGGTGCTTTCTTCGGGAGCGGAAAGCCCAGACATATGCTTAGAGATTTCCCAGTAGCTAGACAGGGCCATGGTAGGGGCCTAGGCGTAGCTTCCATTTCAGCGGCTCCACCCGCACGCTTAGCCTAGTAAGGGGCATCTACTAGCATAGGTGGCAGTCAGCGCCAAAATAGATTCTATGTCATAGCATCTCTCTGGGAGCAGGAGGTCTCCCCAGATGCAGTCACTGGTGTGTTACAAGCTTTCCATCTTGATGTATACGCTTTGTTAGATTCAGGGGTTACCTTATCTTTTGTGACACCTTATGTGGCGAGCAGTTTCGGAGTTTGTCCCGAAATCTTATCAGAACCCCTCTTAATCTCTACTGCAGTGAGTGATTCATTCGTAGCTAGAAGGGTGTATAGAAGTTTCCTAGTCACAGTCCTTTAGAAAGTCACCTTAATAGATAGAGTAGAGTTATCCATGACCGATTTTGATGTTATCCCCAACATGGATTGGATATTTGCATGTTATTCCTCAGTTAATTGTTGAACTCGGGCAATAGAGTTCAAATTTCTAGGTGAGCTGTTCATAGAATGGAAAGGTAGTTCATCTGTACCTGTAGGTCGTATCATTTCCTACCTTAAGGCCCGAAAGATGATCTCCAAGGGTTGCGTGCTCCATATAGTTAGAGTTAAGGATGCTACATCCGAGATCCCGACTATCCTCCTATCACTAACTACAAAAATAAAGCCAAGTATCCCAACTCTTTCTACCTATCCAATGGGCGATGCTTGGTTACAATTTCGAATCTATTATTATATGTTTGCTCTAGTTTTTGGCATTTGTCCTATATGTACAAGTCCAAATCAGGTGGATCTTTACCCATAGTAGAGCATAAACCTCCAGTAGTGTGCGAGTATCCAAAAGTATTCGCAGATGATCTATCAGGAATCCCTCCCGATTAGGGGATTGAATTTTGTATTGACCTTCTCGATACGCAGCCTATATCTACTCCTCCTTAAAGAATGGATCCAGTAGAGCTAAAGGAGTTGAAGGAGCAGTTGAAGGTCCTTTTAGATAAGGGGTTCATCGCACTTAGAAAATCGCCATGAGGTGCGCCATTTCTATTTGTACGAAAGAAAGATGGTTCTCTTCATATGTGTATTGATTATCGGAAATTGAATAAGGTCACCATCAAGAACTGGTATCCTCTTCCCAAGATTGATAATTTGTTTGACTAGGTTCAAGGTGCTAATTTCTTTTCGAAGATAGATCTCAGATCTGGGTACCATAAGGTCAGAGTTCGAGAGAGTGACATCTCGAAAACAACCTTCATGATGCGGTATGGTCATTATGAGTTTGTAGTTATGTATTTTTGACTAACGAATGCTCCTGCAGCTTTTAAGGATTTGATTAACAGGGTGTTCAAGCCGTACTTGAATATATTCATGATCGTGTTTATTGATGACATCCTGATATACTCTCAAAGCAAGGAGAAGCATGCTGCACATTTGAGGGTGGTACTACAAACCCTCAAGGATCGCCAACTATATGTTGGATTTAGCAAGTGCAAGTTTTTGTTGAACTCAGTGGCATTTTTGGGCCATGTGGTGTCAGGTAAGGGTATAAAGGTGGATCTCAAAAGATAGAAGCGGTAAAGGTGAACTCGAGTACTTTCGGAGATTTTTTGAGGGTTTTTCATTTATTGCAGCACCATTAAAGTAATTGACCCAAAACAAAGTGATGTTCCAATGGTCGGAAGCTTGTGAGAGGATCTTTCAAGAGTTGAAGACTCAACTTACCTCAGCACCGGTGTTAACCCTACCGGAGGGTATGGATGGGTTTGGGGTATATTGCGATGCTTCTAGAATCAACCTTGGTTGTGTATTGATGCAGCACGACAAGGTTATAGCCTATGCTTCTAGGTAGCTGAAGGTGCATTGAAGGATTTACCCAACCCATGATCTTGAATTTGCGACGGTGGTATTTACATTGAAAATTTGGAGGCACTATTTGTATAGGGTCCATGTGGATGTGTTTACAGACCACAAGAGCCTACAATATATGTTTATCCAAACGGACCTAAATCTGCGTCAAAAGAGGTGGCTGGAATTACTCAAGGATTATGACATGAGTGTCCTTTACTATATGTGTAAGGACAATGTAGTAGCAGACGCACTTAGTAGACTCTCTATGGAGCGTGTGTCCCATGTGGATGAGGGGAGGAAGGAGCTAGTGAAGTATGTGCATCGGCTTGCAAGGTTTGGAGTCCATTTGGTTGACTCGACCGGTGGCGATGTTATTATTTAGAATTGGTCAAAATCGTCCTTGCTGACTAATGTGAAAGCTAGACAAGATAAAGACCCTACTTTGGTAAAGTTAGAGGAAGTCGTTCAGAATTAGAAAGTAGCGATCTTCTCCAAAGGGGGAGATGGTGTGCATCGATATCAGGGTCGCCTGTGTGTCCCAGATGTTGATGATTTGAGAAGTCCGATGTTGCATGAGACTCACGGTTCAAAATATTCAATACATCCATGTGCCACCAAGATGTACTGTGACTTACTAAAAGTACATTGGTTGAATGGAATGAAGAAGGACATCACATAATTTATAGCTAAGTGTCCAAATTGTCAGCAAGTGAAGGTTGAGCATCAGAAACCGGGGGGTGTGCTCAGGACATCAGTATCCATCCTTGGAAGTGGGAGGAGATCAATATGGACTTCATCACAGGGAAGCCTCGCACTCATCGACAATATGACTCCATTTGGGTGGTCGTGGATAGGTTGACCAAAGTCGCCCATTTTTTAACGGTCAAAACCACTGATTCAATGGAGGATTATGCCAAACTATACATCCGAGAGCTAGTTCAGTTGCATTGAGTGCCATTGTCCATCATATCCGATACAGGTACCCAGTTTACCTCTCAGTTTTGGAGTGGAGGTTGTTTCAAAAAGGACTTGATACTCAAGTCAAGCTTAGTACATTATTTCACCCACAAACGGATGGTCAAGCGGAGCGGACAATTCAGACTCTCGAAGACATGTTGAGAGCATGTTTTGTTGACTTCAAGGATAGTTGGGATGACTATTTGCCTCTTATCTAATTTGCATACAATAACAACTACTATTCCTTCATTCGGATTGCTCCGTTTGAGATTCTCTATGGGCGGAAATGAAGATAGCCTATTAGTTGGTTTGAAGTTGATGAAGCTACAATGATAGGGCCAGATTTAGTCCGTGAGCCATGGAGAAAGTTCAGCTCATATGGGACAGGTTGAAAACAGCTTAAAGTCGCTAAAAGTCCTGCGCCGATGTGAGAAGGAGGGAACTTGAGTTCGAAGTTGAATTTAGTCCATAAGGCCATGGAGAAGTTAAGCTCATACTGGACAGGTTGAAAACATCTTAAAGTCGCTAAAAGTCCTATGCCGATGTGAGAAGGAGGGAACTTGAGTTCTAAGTTGATGATTGGGTGTTTTTGAAGATGTCTCCCATGAAGGGAGTGATGAGATTCCGAAAGAAAGGAAAACTTAGTCCTTGTTATGTTTGTCCGTACCGGATTGTGAAGCGGGTTGGCAAGGTGGCATATCAATTAGAGTTGCCCTCAGAATTAGCTTCCATTTATCCTGTTTTTCCATGTATGACTCTTAAAGCAGTGTTTGGGGGATCCAGCTCTATTTGTTCTGGTGGACAGTGTTGATGTTAAAGATAGGCTTAATTATGAGGAGGTTCCGGTGGAAATACTGGATCGTCAGGTTAGAAGGCTAAGAAACAAAGAGGTAGCTTCAGTTAAAGTCTTGTGGAGGAATCAGCATGTTGAGGGAGCTACGAGGGAAGCTAAGGTAGATATGATGACTAGATACCCACATTTATTTCTTATCATCTCAGTTCCAACTTGAGGTGTCAGTTTTTCCCCTAAAACTCTATATAGTTTCATGTTCAGTTCATGTGCCCCAGTTTCTTTCATGTATATGGATGTATGTATTATTCATGAATTCAATTCAGTCATGTAGTTTAAATCAGAGTTAGTCATACCGTTAGTTTTCAACGTATATGATTAGTATTTGAGTATGATGATTGCATTTCTCTGCTTTTCTGTATGATTTTCCACATTCGAGGATGAATGTTCCCAAGGGGGAGATATTTTTATACTTCGGAAACCCTAATATCAGACTCAGGAGTTGAAACGGAGAAAATAGGATTTCTGCACCATGCACAGAACGAGTCATATTGTGACCCGTGTGGTAGATCATGAGTCGTGATGTAACTCGTGGTGAGGTGCACAACTTAAGTTGGAATATTTTAGTTTGGAGACCCCATGGACATGACCACGACATGGTCAGTTCGCACGACTCGTTGAGTCAGTCATGGTCAAGGGAAATGGAAAAGTGAAGGTCGAGTTGGCAGAAGCCATGATCCATTAGGTTAGTCGTGGTCATTAGTTGATTAAATACTTGACGAGTTGGGCATTGGAGGTAACGATTGGTGACCATGAGTTGTGGTCACCAATGACAATCCGTTAGGTCCCTCGTAGGGATCCTTTAAGGAATAATGGGAGTGCACACGAAGAATGGAGACCACGAGACGTGGTTCTTGGTAACGACTCATCCAGTCCCTTGTGGAGACTGGAAGTCAGTTATTTTCTGCGAATAGAGTAAGGGCTTATCCATAAGTTTTGTGATCCTAAGGCCTAAACTACATCGCTTTAAGCAATGAATAATGAATAAGAGGGGTAAGTTCATTCTAGGCTATTCCTATTCATGCATGCAAGGTTAGAGAGTTAGAGAGGTGATCAAGCTTAATTCCTTCCAAATTCTTCTCAATTCTTCATTGGGCAATCAAGGAGTGGTAAAATCAGATTCTCCCAGATATGTAAGTTTATGAATGGGTGAATTTATTCATACCCATGCCTAATTCCTCTCTAATTTTTGAAAATCTATATGTTGATCCTATGAGGTTTTAACCCAATGAATGAATTCTTCCTAAGTTTCTGCATGGGTATGATCTAAGTGTGTTTCTATTATCGAATTATGATTTATGGGCAAGTTTTACATTATTTTTAGTTATAATCATATTTTCAAGCTTTATAAATTAAAAATGCCCATTCATGAGAGGTTCATGAATGTTGAGATTTATGATGAATGTTCAAGTATGATGAGATATTATTGATGAAAAGCATATTTTCTAGTTACCCATGTCTTGATCATGTTTTCAAGTGAATTAAGTATTTTCAGGCAATTTTAAGTTTTGGGAAAGCCCATATGTTCATGTATGATTATGATTTCAAGTTAATTAGCTTACCAAATGGTTCTAGAGTTAAGACTCCCAATTAAGTTTAGCTTGTGCTATGGTTTGGGCCAAGGCTCCTCATGTATAACTTTAGATTTTATATGTATATGATTATTCAGCTTCATCAATAGATGATGGTCATCTTCATTGAAACACAATGGAGAGAATATGCATGTTTTTGGGAGTAGTGTCTAGTACCGAGTAGGCTAAGGGTCAGTCAACCCAATGCCTCAGAACTACGTGCCAACATAGGTATGATCAAATTATTTTTGGACCTCCTACATGAGCTTTCCCCTACCCAAAGGGGCCTTGAGCTTGATATCGATATCATGGTAGCATCTTTAGTCATGGAAAGGCTTTAGACGGCCCTTTCCACTTGAGTGTGATAGTCGGGACCACGTAAGATCTATCAGTGTAATGTCGGTCATAGGACAAGTCTCCCATTGTTCCTCATGAATTCAGTTATGCATGTATATCATATATATATATATATATATATGTTCTAACGCATGTTTGACCTAATGTATAGTTTGACTTATGATTATCATATCTCAACTTTGGGTCATTCGATTAAGTTATGATGTTCAGTTATGTCCAGATCATGATTTCCGAAAATAGCATGCAGAGCCTACTCTCAGATTCTTATGTGAATGTTGCTTTATATTATGCATCTTTTAAATGATTTTACTTATTTAAGCGGTTTTACTTATCTTGCATACTCGGTACATTCCACGTATTGACCGTATACTCTATACTGTCACGTTTTATGATATAGGCTCTGATCTTAAGACCCAGCCCCGTCACTAGCCAGTTTCAAGAGTTAGCATCTAGCTTCTGTGGTGAGTCCTCATCTCCCGAGGACCATTCATTATCAGTTATCTTAATACTTTTCAAAATTCATATTTATCGGGTTAGTTGGGAATGTTGTTCCACCAACCCATTAGTTATGTCGAGGCTTTAAAACTTTAATTAGTAATCAGCATGTCAAGTATGAAATGAATTCCGATTCTGATGTTATGTTATAATTACACTTCCTCTATGTCTATTATGTTAAGTCTTCCGCTTTGTTGATTGAGTTAGATATATGTTCATGTCATGGGTAGATTTGGAGTCTCTCGGGGCTCCTTGTCCCGTGTCTCGATTTGGGCCTACATTTACATTGTGACATGAGGAGTTCAGTAAAACTCCATAGTCTCAATTAGCGGTCATCAGGTTGTTCTTTAGACGGTTGTGACACTCTCAAACAAAGCAGCTCTAGCCAGTCTTAGAACACTTAGTTTTCAGTTATCAGGTCCTTCAGACTCTCAGGGTACTTCAAGATAAGTATTCCTGAATTAAGTCTTAGGACATCAGGCTTGAGTTATCAGCCTAGCAGTCATAGTTAGGATTTCTAGTAGGAATAGGACTTAGCAAATAGTGGTCCGGGGTTCAGCGTACCTAGGTTCCCAGAACTATGTCGCTCTGTAGGTCATTAGCCTGAAAGGGCCACATATATGATCACGTAGCTCGGCTACTATACCTTTGCACGGTATAGTGAGCTTTTTCCGATGAGTTGTATACATCAGACTCCACGTCTAGCTCACGTGGTTACATGTCGGCTATAGACTCTCCTACTTGTCAATATAGTTCAGTTCAGTATAGTATCAATTTTAGTTCAACTCTGTTTATTAATATTAGATGATATAGCGATGATCCTTAGTCAGTACCTTTGTTACACTATTACAGTTATATTAAGTGGTTATCAATTCAGTGGCGTATTAATATTGTTTTACCTATATCACACATACTTGGTACATTCAAAGTACTGATGCATAATTTCCATGATGTATCATGTTATGATACAGGCACAGGTTCCCAGTCTGAGCATCGACAGTAGTTCCCTTCCGATGATTTCATTATTAGTACAGTTGTTGAGTCCTCATCTTCTAAGAATGAAAGTATCTTTTCAGTTCATTTTTCTTTTGAGTAAGACTTTAGAGTTAGCTCGAAGCTTGTCCCAACAGCTCATCAGTTCTTTGATGGCTTTCAGACAAAGTATTGTTTCAGTATGTTTTGCAGTTGCGGCATAAATTTCAGTATCTTATCAAATATTTCTTCTGTTTAGAAAATATTATTTAGTTATGATGTTTCCTCAGCTTCCTCTTCCAATTAATTCAGTATACCAGTGTGATGTTATGCCATGGGTTAGCCAGGGGTCACTAGTAGCGCCAAGTACCGTATCACGTTCACGGTGTAGACATGGGTCGTGACAATCATGGTATCAGAGAACTAGGTTTACTGTATCCTTGGATGTCTGAATTCCACATAAAGTAGATTCCTTTTCATAGGTGTGAAATGTGTCACACTTATGAGGGGGATCTTCTGACCTCCTCGAAAGGATCAATGAACAGCTATCTAAGCTCAATATCACTCAAGGAGGTGATAAAAGGATTAGAACTTTATTGGAGCGACATACTAACAAAAGGAATTACTATCCTAGGCCATCTTTTCCAGACATCCAGTTTGAAGAAGATACCTTACATCCGCAATCCACAGCTGACGGAACAGGTATTACAGAATGGAATATCGATGGAATGGCAGAAGGCCAAATCTATAACAAGCTCCAGGAAATGGGGATGAACATAACTGCCTACAAAATGAAAGGCGCCAGTGATAAACACGCAGCTACTATGATAACTGCAGGGTTTATTGGAACCCTCAAGAATTGGTGGGACAACTACCTCACTGAAGCAAACAGAAGTGAAATCTTCAATGCAACTGCTTCTCAGACTGTGGTTAAAACAGAAAATGGTACCCAAACCTCTGAGGCAGTCACAACAGAAGACGCTACTGCCACTTTGGTATACAGTATAGAGAAACACTTCGTGGGAGAACCACGACTTTTCCAAGATAGGAATCTTGAGATTCTTAACAATTTATACTGCAAGAAGCTCACAGACTTCAGGTGGTATAAAGATATGTTCCTCAACAAGGTCATGATAAGATCAGACTGTAATAATGAATATTGGAAGGAACGCTTCATAAGCGGGCTACCTCCTCATTTCGCTGAAAAGGTAAGATCAAAAATCAGGGATAGGTGTGAAGGGAAGATCCCTTATGACCAACTCTCCTACGGAGATCTGATAAGCCTTGTCAATGTTGTTGCAATAGAACTTTGCACAGACCTTAAGTTGATAAACAACTTAAAGAAGAACAAAGATCTTCGCCTACAGAATTAGGCACCTTCTGTCAAGATTTTGGATTTCCCTTATTAAAACCCCCCTCAGCTAGAAAACCTGGCAAAAGGGAGCGAACCACGGGAAAATACAAAAAGACTTCTTCTAAGAAAAGGAGAGAATTAAGAGACAAGTCTAAAAGGAAGTTTAGAAAAAGAACTTCAGAAGAACCTTCGTCACAAGAAACATGTTGGACGTGTGGAAAAAGGGGCCACAGAGCTAATAAATGTCCAAGAAACAACAAAAAGAAGAAGAAGATAAACCTTCTAGGAGTTGACGAAGAAGTAAAACAGAAGCTCTACTCGATTCTTGAGGAAGAAGAATCAGAGTCCGAATACACTTCTGAAGAGGAAGGAAGCGAAGACGAGGAATTCCTCAACATCGCCCAACATTCAGAAACAGAAGAAGAAGTTTCTGAATGCAATTGCAATGGAGCATTTTGTCTCTGTGATAGTAGAACTGTCAGAGTCATCTCCGAGAAAGCTGCAGAAACCCTCTTCTCAACCATCGAGCATATCCAGGACGATGATGCTCGAAGAAAATATCTCATCGAGCTTCAAAAGCTAGTCACTCACAGAAGGAAGAAAGACCTAAGGTGACTCCTTTCAGCATGAAACAAATCATGCAAAGATTTGATACTAAGAAAGAAGAACCTTCTATTGAAGAACTTCGTAAAGAAGTTAAAATTTTGAAAGAGGAAGTAAGAGAAGTCAAAAGCAGACTCCACAAGAACGAAATGGATGCTCTTACAGAGCAAGTCCTTAAGGGGATCAACAGAGAAGCTTCTACTTCTAAAGGTAGTTTACTAAGAAACTCTGATGATGAACAAACAGATGAACAGCCTGACAACCCCCTCGAAGAAACCGAAGGCGATGCAGGTATATCAGTCATCACAAAGGTAAAACCTCAGAGTTCTCATATTCTCATTAAGCTTGTTATTAATGATGATTTCATACTTAATAAAATTGCTTTATAAGACAGTGGTGCAGACAGGAACTGCATTTCGGAAGGATTAATCCCTACTAAATACCTAAGTAAAGGTACTACCAGGTTGTATAGTGCTACGGGTGAACGTATTGCCATCAACTACAAGTTGAACAAAGCCCATATCTGCAATAATGGTATTTGCCTTGCTAATGATTTCGTAATTACCAAAAACATTAATGAGGAAATTATTTTGGGAATTCCTTTTATTACCCAAATAAAACCTTATATTTCAGATTTTGATGCTATCCGCACAAAGATTTTGGGAAAAGAAATTTCCTTTCCTTTTATCAAAACTCTTTCTCTTGAAGAAAGTAAATTTTTACATAAACAAACTGCTTTTAAAACAAACCAGATTTGTTTTCTTAAAGAAGAAATTAAGCTTAAAAGAATTGAGCAAATTTTAAAAACCCCGGAGATGGTGACCAAGATTTCCGATTTGCAAAAAACTTTTGAAAAAGAAATTTGCTCAAATTTTCCAAATGCTTTTTGGGACAGAAAAGCCCACACGGTAGATCTTTCATACATTGAAGGATTCGATGAGCAGGCTATCTCTACCAAGGCCAGGCCCATCCAGATGAACCATCAATTAATGGAAATTTGCAAAAAAGAAATTGACACTCTTTTGAAAATCAAAATTATCCGGCCATCTAAGTCGCCTTGGAGCTGTTCAGCTTTTTATGTTAACAATGCAGCGGAGAAAGAAAGAGGTTCTCCTCGGCTTGTTATCAACTATAAGCCTTTGAACACCGCTCTTAAGTGGATTAGATATCCAATTCCTAATAAAAGGGATTTATTAAAAAGAACTTTTAAAGCAAATGTTTACAGCAAGTTTGATATGAAATCAGGCTTTTGGCAAATTCAGATTTCTAAAAAAGACAAGTATAAAACGGCTTTCAACGTTCTGTTCGGACAATTTGAATGGAATGTTATGCCTTTTGGGTTAAAAAAATGCCCCCTCTGAGTTTCAAAACATTATGAACTCTTTATTCAATTGCATCAGCCATTTTTCAATAGTCTATATTGATGATGTACTGATATTTTCTGAGGACATAGATTCTCATTTTAAACATTTAAATGTTTTCCTGAAAATTGTCAAGCAAAATGGTCTTGTGGTTAGCGCCAAAAAGATCAAATTATTTCAAACTAAGATTAGGTTTTTGGGCCATGATCTCTTTCAAGGCACATATAAACCCATTTGCAGAGCCATTGAGTTCGCTGACAAATTTCCTGATGTTATCACGGACAAAACCCAGTTACAAAGGTTCTTAGGGAGCCTTAACTATATTGTTGATTTCATTTCAAAAATCAGACAAGTTTGCAAACCACTATATGACAGGTTAAAGAAATCTCCTACCCCTTGGAGCAATGATCATACTAATGCTGTCGTCAAAATTAAGGCGATGGCTAAGAATCTCCCCTGTTTGGGTATCCCCAATCCCGACTACATCATGATAGTAGAAACCGACGCCTCAGACATCGGTTATGGTGGCATCCTTAAACAAGAGAAAACCACCAATGACGGGGAACAACTAGTTCGTTATACCTCAGGAGTCTGGAACTCTACCCAGAAGAATTATAGTACCATTAAGAAAGAAATTCTTTCTATAGTCCTTTGCATTACTAAATTTCAAGACAATTTAGTAAACAAAGAATTTTTACTTCGCGTAGATTGTAAATCTGCCAAAGATATCTTGCAAAAGAATGTTAAAAATCTGGTTTCTAAACAAATATTTGCTAGGTGGCAAGCCTTGCTTTCTAGTTTTGATTTTCAAATTGAATATATCAAGGGAGAAGAAAACTCTCTCCCAGATTTCCTAACTAGGGAATTTTTGCAGGGAAAAGGATGAGGCCCGGAACCAGGCCTGGTGGCATAAGAAGCCCCTTCAAAGGGAAAGGAAAAGAAGAGTCAGCCCCTTCTGCTCCACTAGTCAAGCCTTTTAAGCCAGAGGTTACTGGTCAGAACAGGTACTCAGCATTGGCCCAATTACCGCCAATCAATCCGGCAGCATTCCCACCACTGCCTCCTGCTAACATGATGGTCCTTAGGAGGCCATTCAGTCAAATCGAAGGAACCAACTCCTCCAAGAAACAAACTTTCCCACAAGTACAAACCGCAGATTTGTACAAAATGAAAAAACCTGATAGTTTTGTAGAAGCAGTCAATCCAGATGCTCAAACCTCCAAAAAGGATGTAGAAACATCTACCCCCAAAAAAGAAAAGGAAATTTTCTACCCCATCTCTTTGCAAATCGCCCCTATCCTAGCGCTAGACAAAGAATATGAAAAATACCCTGTCAACTGCCTTCTAGGTCCAGTTTACTCTAACAACAACTTTGTGGAAAGTGAGAATCCTCTCAAAACCAGGAAGTACTATGAGTTCATCCTTTCCAACACCGGTTCGATAGAAAACGAACATGACCTTTCTGACAAGACGAATCCAGATAGTATAGCTTTCTCCAAGTTTACTATCAAGAAGATTTACACCCCTTTTGAGTGGAAAACAGACCACCTACACACCCCTATCAGCTTAACTGAGGAATTCAGACCTCAGACCTATAATTGTTACGACTACAAGAATGCTTGGTTTAACCTTTTATACCTCAGGCCAGCCACGCATACTTGGTTCGTCAAGTACAGTCCAGAAGTTACCAATTCCATCATTCTGAGGTGGTTTTACGATTGGTGGGCATGTTTCGGAGGAAACAAAAAATCAATGCCCAAATCTTTTATTGATAAATTTGACAAATTTCAAATGGAGACCGAAATCTCCACTCTTCCTGAGCACATCCAAATGTGCAAATACTTTATTTCTAAAAGAATTTCTTACATTATTAGTTGGAAATTTGTTATTAATGAATTTGACAGGATCAAATACTTGTCGAAGGAAATCTTCATCAAAGGATGGGCTCCTAAAGACCCCAAGGAAAAGAAGCCGAAGATCAAGTCTCAGTCTTCACAAAGCAAAGCCAATCTTTCTTCAAAGGAAGAATTAAAAAAGAAGCTTCGCTAGGAGTTATCAGATCTGGACGAAGATAACTCTGACAATCAGGCTATATCCGCACTTTTGGAAGAAGCCTCCTCTTCTCAAAGTGAAGATAATGGCGACATGCTAGACCCCAGAGCTCTAGCAAGATCATACTTAAATCCATACGATTAAGTCCAAGTAGAGGATTATTAAAAATCCGGAATTACTGTTTCCAAGATAGAGGGTAAAACCCGGAATTATCTATGGAAAAAGAGAAGAGACCAAAGGTCGGAATTTCTCTTGATTTAATCAAGTGGACCCCAGCCATCGAAAGGAGTAATGTCCTATTCGGTAAACACTTACAGCTGTCCTCCACAACAGATGATGGCCGACAAAGCTTTTAAAAAGAAAGCATCTTCTTATCCAGACGGGTCCCACAAAAGGATAATGCAATCCGGCTCAACCAATTAGAAGAGGATCGGCAAGATTCTTCTTATCTCTTCCCCTCTATAAATAGGATAGAGATTTCACTTATCAGGGATCACAAAATTCTTCAGAAAATTTATCTTTCTGAAAGCCTTCTGTCTAAACATATTGTAATCATTTCCAAGCTTCCGTTACTATGCAATAAAATCTTCAGTTTCTGTAAGTATATTTCGTTTTCATATGGGGATTGTGCCTATGGTACAAATGGGTTTTCAGGGAAATTTTTTCTAGAGTGTTGGGACATTATAGGGATTGACATTACCAATATGGTGAGAGCTTTCTTTTATGGTCAAGAGAACCTTAGGTACATTACTTATAGGCCTATAAGTTTGAGAAACTTTGTTAATAAGGTGTTGTCAAGGGTGCTACATGATAAATTAGTGGGGATCTTACCACTTATTTTTTCCAGGAATCAATCTGGATTTGTGAAGTGTAGGAGTATTACTAAAAATGTATTATAAGCCTAGGAAATTATCAGAGACATTAATATAAGGAAGAAATGACACAATATGGTGGTTAAACTTGATATGGCCAAGACATATGATAGGGTTTCATGGATATATTTAACAAAAATGATTAGGAGTTTTGTCTTTTTATAGGTTATTATTTATATGATATGGAGATTGATATCCAATAATTGGTATTCTGTAATAGTGTATGGGCAATCTAATGGTTTCTTTAGATCAACCAAGGGATTAAAACAGGGTGATCCTCTGTCCCCTAACTTATTTATTATTGTAGCTGAGGTTCTAGGATTGAACAATCATCATACTTTAGGGGTTTTGTTCTTTCTAAGTGAAGTCAAGAGATCAATCATCTATTTTATGCAGATGATATAATTTTGTTCTACTCAAGGGAGAGGAAGTCAATAAATAGCATAACGAAAGTTTTGGGGAATTATGAGAAGGTCTCAGGCCAACTAATCAATATGAACCAGAGTTTTTTCTACTTACATGAGAATACTCCATTGGTAATGACTCAACGTATCAGAACGTGGATAGGGATTAACCAAGGCTTTTTCCCTTTAACATACATAGGATGCTAAGTCTTTTATGGAAGGAAGAAGAAAGAACATTTTGAGGACCTCATTAGGAAAATATCAAGAAGATCAATGGCTTGTTCCAACAAGTTCATATCTTATGGAGGGAAATATGTATTGATAAATCATATCCTCCAAACTATGCCAATCTATCTACATTATGCTATGAATCCTCCTAGGTGTGATTAACTTGGTGCATAAAATTTTTTCCAAGTTTCTTTGGGGTAAGATAGGAGGGGTGACAGGGAAACATTAGGTTACATGGGAAGATATGTGCTACCCAAAGTTAGAAGGTGGTGTGGGCTTTAGATAACTCTTTGATGTATCCAAAACTTTGATGGCCAAACTATAGCGGATGTTTAGAACATCAACAGACTCCTTATGGAGTGCATTTACATGGAATAAATATTTCAAGAAGACACATCCTCTATTAGCAAGTGGAAGAGGAGCCTGATATATTTAGAAAAAGATGATACATGCTAGAGAGGAAGTGGAGCATGAGATTTGGTGGAAAATTAAAGCTGGAGATGCCACTTTGGTTTGATAACTGGACTCAGTAGAGGGCTCTATATTTTACAGAAGACAAGGTGGAGGAGGAGGAACTAGAGGTTAAGGGTTTCATACATAATAGGGAGCGGAACATAGGAAATCTAAGGAGTAAGATTTCAAAAGAGATGACATACCATGTTATATGGTATATTAAACCAAGAAGATATGGTGAAGGGGATACAACATGGTGGATGGGAAATAACAAAGGAGAGCTTACTGTTAGTTCTACATACCAAATGGTAAGGACAAGGAGGGAACAGGAGGAATGGATAGCTAATATATAGATTAAAGGAATACCTTTCTAAATGAATTTATTTATGTGGAGGGTCTGGAGGAGGAGAATTCCATCAGATGATAATCTGAGGAGGATGAGAATACAAGTGGTGTTTAGGTGCTATTGTTGTGTCGAGAATAGACCTAAAACCATGGGACATTTATTTATAATAGCTTCTATAGCCTTAGAACTATGGAAACAATTTTCTTTGTTTGTAGGTTTTAATCCAGAAGGGATGCAACTACATCACTTGATTACTACTTAGTGGAAGTTTTGAACACCAATAAAACTAAGGGAACTCTACAGAGCAATACCAGTTCTGATCATGTGGAAGCTGTGGAGAAGGAGGAATGATAGCAAGCATTGAAAGGAGACTAATGACGCTAGGATGAATTTGATGATCAACCCAACAACTCAGAGGTACATCAAGACCAAATATCCCTAGATATCAATCCCAAATCAGTGGGATATTATTATGAATGCAGTCCTACACGATAAACCTAGATTGTACCATTTTATAGTTAAGTGAGATCTACTAAAGGAGCCTTGGATCAAAGTAAACATAGATGGTGCATGCATAGGGTATCCAGGTCTGAGCAGCTATGGTTACTGCCTAAGAGATGCTAGAGGCGATTTAATTTATGCAAAGGAAGAGGAGATAGGAATTGTCAGCAACATGAAGGCAGAGGTACAGGTAGTAAAGAAGGCAGTGCAATATTGCAACAGCAGGGGACTTAGCATTATTCTTGAGACTGATTATTTAAGTCTTAAGAAAATGCTCACAAAAACATGGAAAATTCCATGGGAAATTATAGAAGACAAGGAGGAAATTAGGGAGTTGCTAGGGAAGGGCCATATCATAGTAGCACATATATATCAGGAAGCTAATCCACTAGCATATGCTTTAGCAAATGAAACATTCAATCATGCAGATGAGATTAGATTCAATACATTTAACAAGCTATCACTCACATGCAAAAGGATTTTAAATAGTGACAAGTTACATATACCACAGTTGTGGATTAAAACAAGAAGGATTGTACTAGATTTGCATCAACAGTAGAGAGTGCTAAATCCCCTAAATATATGCACAAAAATCTAATTTACAATTCTAGGGTAATGAACAATTGACCTATTCTATGGAAGCATCCAAAAAGTGAAACCAGAATAAGTGGAGCTATGGAGTCAGATAAGATCGATACCAACTATGGTAGGAATAATAGCGAGGTGGGAGGGTTACGACAACCTATTCTTCCCCATCCTAGAACACCGACAGCTATTTCACCAATTTGTTTGACTCTGCTCCAGGAGGAACATCACCAAACAAGAAACTTGCAGAATGAAAAGGAAAATAGAAAGAGAAAACCAAGGAAAGATAGAGGAGAGAGATACCTTTTGAGCTGCAGATGTGAGCTTAATCACGAAGACCTGAGGCAGAATGTTAATTACCTAGAGCACCTTGAGCAGAAATTAGAAACTGAGAAATGGAACATGGAGGAGGAGAGGATATGCTAAACCTAAATCTTTGGGTTTGTTGGTGGAACAAAAAGATAAATGGACTAGTTTGATTTCTAAGTGTTAGGAATTTTTTTTGGACCCCAAAATTTTTCTAAGTGTCCAAACTTCACAGTTCTTCTTCCATACTCATTTTTTTATTTCTACACTAATTAAAATCTAATTAATACATTTAGTTAGTTGTTTAATTGGTTCTTCATCTTTTTTCATCTCATTAATTCCAAAAAATTACTAACATTGAACACTTTACCTACATTTGTTACTTAGTTTTTTTTAGTCCGATTTTTTTTTGTGCTTCTTCTTCTACATTTTTTTCGTGCTTCTTATTAAATTTACTTTATTTCATCACATTATCTTGAGTCTTTCTTCATTGAGTAACAAGAATCCATTCTAGACCTTAGGTTGAGCTTGGCCACTTGAAATTTAATGAATTACACAAGCTACAATCCTTGATCGTGGCAATTGTGATGCATGTAAGGTAAGCTTTCTTTGAGCGAGTGTGGATTATTTTCACTAACTTAATGAGTTTTCTTGCTTTGTTTTTCTGTCTTTCTTAGGTATGATGGCCAATCAAGAAGAGGAAACTCGGGTGCCTACTGGGGAACCGACCTTACTTGATTTGATGCACATGATCTCCTGCATGAATGGGATGTTCAACAACATAGAAAATCACTTGGTGGACCTTGAATCAAGGAATATAGACTCTTCTTCTAATCCTTTTTATCACCATGGAAAAATTAGTGGAGTTCCTCATGAGTCCTCTTCTCCGATATCACCAAGGTTTTCATAGAATGTACTACCCCACTCCACCACTTCCTTACCATCATCTGCCACTCCATTACCTACTACCACCCTACCATATGTTCCTCCACCACAATCCTATGTTCGTACACCACAACTACATGTTCCTCCACCACACCCACATATACCTTTTCCTAAATAAATTACCTGCCTTCCAATTCAAAATGCCCATCCAATCTGCAATGTCCAACCATTGGATGGTGAAATTCCATAAGGAGTTCTAAGAGAAGTTCAATGATTTTCCCAATGAGTACCGCAACCATATGAGAGGGCCACATATGAACCTTCATGGTCCTCATGGAGGAGGAGACCGACAAGGTCCTATTCATAACATGGGAAGAAGAAGGGGTGATTATCAAAGAGATGGCCACTGTGGTCACCGATACCATGGTGATTTCTATGTTGAGGATCATTATAGGGTTCATGAGTTCAATGGAAATAATGAAGCTCGGGACATGAGTCTCAACTCCATCAAAATGACTCTTCCTTCATTCAAAGGTGAAAGCAACCCGAATATCTTTCTTGATTTGGTAATGCAATGTGATAGGATCTTATTGACAAATGAGATGTTTGATGTACGGAAGGCGTCTTATGCCATTGCTCAATTTGAGGTTTTTGCTTCCACGTGGTGGGAAACTCAAGTCAAGGAACGAAGGATACACGATTTGTCTCCCACCCCACCATGGGAAGAATAATACTGAAGCAGAAGTATGTTTTCGGGAGGTACTTCCAAGAGCAACTGAATAAGATCTACACTTTACAACAAGGCATCAAAAGTGTAGAGCAATACTATGATGAGTTCCAACTCCTGAAGAAGAGGATTGATTTTGATGTAGATCCTTTGAATGCTATGACTTGGTTTAGAGTATGGCTGAGTAAGGACGTTGTTGCCCGCATGAGACTCCACCACTATCGTGATACCAATGAATTTTTTGAGGCGGCTATTGAGATAGAGGTGGGTCTCCTCTTGGGGCTCCAAGAGGAGAAGCATTACAATTCAAGGAGTTTCAAAGGTACTTGTCACTACAACAAAGTTGGAGGAACATATTCTTCCAATTGGAAAAAGGACAAAGGTACCATGCAAGATGTCAAGAGGCCCGTTGTCGAAAGCAATAAGGTGGAGTGGCCCACTTCCATTCTTCCTCCAAAGGAAGGAGGTAACACTTCGTGCCCTCTTAAATTTCACAAATGACATGGTTTTGGTCATAAGATGTGTGATTTTCCCAATTGGAGGGCATTTGTTGTGTTGGCCAATGGTCTTTATTGTTATGATGGTGATTATAGTGGTGTTCTTTGTGGACTAGACAAGCGGGCTTTGATAATCAAGAATATGCCTCAAGAAGGGGTGCTAACCATTCCATTATATCTACTGAGGTGACCCATGATAAGTGAGGCTATGGATGATCATTCTTGTGAACGTCAAGGTATAATGGCTAAGCTCAACACTTCAAATATTTTCAATGAACAAAGTGTTAGTGATATATTATCTTCTTGTGTGCTTAATGATTCTCTTCCATGTCTTGGTAATGTTGATGTTGAGAGTGCCCAACCACTAGTTGATTGTTTTGATGTCTGAATCAATCCTTTTTGCAAGACCGATTTGTGTTCACCTCGTATTAACACTTAAAATGTGAATGATAATACCTTGTCATGTGAAGCTTGTAATGATCAAATTTTTTGTGATACTTGTCCAGTAATTCCGGAATTTTTTGATGTGGTTAACGCGCCTCAATTTAGTGATGATGTGGAAAACGTTGGTCATTTGAAAAAGCGTGACTCTTTGAGCATCTTCCTTCTTTTTCTCATAGAAGTTACATGAAAAAAATGCTTTGAGTGATGGAATTGATCTTTTATAGAATGATACTGCATTCTTTGACTCTTCATCTTTATTTGATTGTTTTCTCTTAAAGTACAATGTCTTATTTGATAATAATGAGATCTCTTATAATGTCAAGCATAGTATTGTTCAACATGATAGTGGTGTAGCTATTATCCGTGGATATGTCTTGTGTGATAACCCACTATAAAATGTTGACGACGAAAGTGATGTTTATGATCAAATAGGTACTTCGTATTTGAGTGTCCCAATTTTTGATAATGTGCTTGATGATATTTTTGTATATATTGGTGATCTTACCTTTGGGGACACTGTGAATGAAGTTGCCTTGTTGGACACCATCCTTTATAATCTCTTTGTTTATGATGATACTCATGGTTTCTTTAAGGGCTTTCCTTGTGAGAGAAGGGGTTTTATTGAAATGATTAATTATAGCTTAGATCAAAATGGATGGATATCATTTCCTTTTGACCCACGTGTCCCTTTGATAGTATGTGTTGGTTTGGCCTAATTATACTTGTGCTAACCCTCATGCTATGAGGTCCTTGTTGTTATTTGTTTTCTCTATGCTTTTACAGGATCTAAATTCTAGGATGGATCCTTTTCAAGAATGGGAGAATGATGCAACCCAAGATTCCTATATATAGATGATAGCTTGGGAAGGTGAAGGATGGATGGGAGCGCAAGGTGACCATGTTGATAAAGAAGATGGGCTAATATTGCAAATGGATATTCCTTGATTTAAAGAAAAAGGAAGCGAACGAAACAAGGCCATTACTCATTAAGGGCATTTTTGTAATAGTCTCTCCTTGTCATTACTTAGAATAAATTGGAGTTCTTTTAATTTTCATGGTATACATTTATGACATTCAACAAAGAATACTTTGAGTATAGTCAATTGCTTCACTTTTGTCTAGCTTTGGATTGTTAATTGTATATAGTGGAGGGTTGAAAGGAAATCATCTCCCTTGAGGTCTTTCTAAGAACTTGGTGCCTGTTGGATTGTAGATTTGAGGTCCTTGTTCATTAACAAGGGTTGCCTGTCCTTCCAATTTTTAATCTAGTTATCTATCCTTTACATTTTTTTCTTGTATCACAAATGGAAATGGGCTTCAATATAAAAAAATCCAGATTCCTTGTAAATGGCAAGATAAATCAGGTGAATGCTTGCCCTATAATCACAAAGTGCATGAAAGCAATCATATCTACTGATCCAGCAAGGCATGATAAATTCCCCTGGGTCGCCTTTCTTCTCAACACACATGCCTGCTAAGATGGCACTCACTCTACGGGTCAAAGTAATGAACTCCTGTTTATCATTTGACAATTTTCTAATCAAGATCATTTTCAAGTAATAAGCAAACGCCGACATCTATTTGATGGCATCAAGGAACGGGACCCTGAGTGTGGCCTCTTTAACCCTCTCAATATTCTTTGTTACTTTCGCATTAAGGGTTTGTTGAGCAATTCTTTGAGCAAAATAGACTGACGGGTGGAGGAAAGTATTTCACAAAGTCTTCCCCTCCTCCCTTAGCGTTCCCTCTCTCCTTTGGGGCAACTGGCATATCTTGTCGAATCTCTTCATGTGGTGGTTTGTTGGATCCACCCTCAACTATCTCATCAAAACAGGGCTTTTTGGGCCCCACTTCTTGGTCAACAAACTCAATCACAATTTTAGGATTCTTTTCCACTAAATCATCTTCCTCCTCCGTATCAATAGGTTATACAATCTTTCCACACCTAGTAACTATGGCCATGCATTTAGCACTGGAAGATCCCACATGTCTTTTTTGATTCACCACGGTGTCTCTAGGGAGATGGCCTTTTAGATTGGGATTTTGTCCACGGGAACGGTCCCGCACCTATTGCTTTAATTTTTAAATGGATGTTGTGTGAGAGCCTATAATCTCCAAGAGACACATTTGACAAGCATCTGTTCTCTATTGGTTGGCAAGAACCTTTTCTAGCATCGATTCATTCTTTGAGCCCCCATGATCATGTGAAAGACCCTCCCTTCTGTTCTGGGAATTAGACGGGGGATCTCTAGGTAGAACAAAAGAGGAGGAACCTCTATTTTGGTAATTACCACTATTCCACAAACCCTAATTTTGACCACAAACATCTTTCCTAGGGTTTTATTAACCTTGACCGTGGGGTTTAGTTCTCCATTTCTCTTTGTATGAAGAAGAGGGGTGGCCCTGTTATTAATATGGTTTGTAGCCACCAGATGAGTTACCAACATAATTGGTATCTACCACTTGCATAGGTTGTAGCTCTTGTAAAGGATGATACCATTCATGGTCTAATCAATAACATACACCTTCTTGACCTCAGATTCGAGGATGTTTATGTTAATAGCCATGGTGGCCATCATCTGATCTCACTCCTGATTCTTCCACATCGAATAAGATAGAAAAGGAGTCCCCACATTGATTCCTCCAATTTTTTCCCCACCATGAGAAGCGTGGTTGTGCTTTGCTATCTTGTCTAAGATTATGGGAATTCTAATGAAGGTCTTGTCCATAAAGCATCCACTTGCGGCATTGTTGGCAATGGATGAGTCAAGGAATCTATATTGATATAAAACTTCACCAACATGATAAGCTATAGGAACCATGGTTGGCTACCGAAAGGATGTATTTCCGAAATCTCTCCCACGCTTCGAACAATTGTTCACCCAATAGTTGTCGAAAGTAAAATATCTTATCCCATTGATCTGCCTTTTTTCTAGTTGGAAACCATTTCTCTAGGAAGAAACTCACCAACTCTTACCAAATATGAATTTAGTTTAGAGGGAGTCTATGCAACCAATCCCTTCTCTCACTGGCCAACGAGTATTTGAACAATCGCAACCAAATAGCATCATCTGAAACATTATTTTACTTATCAAGTTGCACACCTCTAAGAAATTTTATAATTGTTGATGGGGGTCGTCGTCTGTGGAGTTGTGAAACTGTCCCTCCGACTTTAGTATAACGTAGATATTGCCAACAATCTTAAATGAGGCAGCATTTACCCTTGGCGAGAAATCACACTCACATAGTCAATTTCCTCATTAACATTCGCAAACACATTTTCCAAGTATCCTTCTAGAGGTGCGACCATGAGCCTTATCAAGTGATAAAAACAAAAAGAAAAGGTAAAAGAATATATCTAAGCAACAAAAATAGACTGTTAGAGCTAGATAGGGCTTATGTTGTAGTCCTTGGCAACGGTGACATAATATTTGATGTCATTCAAATCCACTCCAAATATCGGGTAGTGTAAATAATCGGTGCATATGTTGAGCCCAATAAGGAGTTGAGGTCGAACCCATAGACACTACTCGAAGCGCAAATTATCTAATGCTAAACAACAAAACATTGCAAGATTAGAATCTATTCGGATTAAGAGTAATAGAATTTAACTATGACTACAAATTGTACTATGCCAGGGTTTTAAGCAAATAGAGATAATCCTAGGGAAGTAACAAGAATATTGAGTCGATCCCCCAAAATCACCCAATATAAAAGAATTGAGAGAGGGTTAAGGCTGAACATGAAAGTAATTTACTTAGGAAACCCATGGGTATCTTTCAATAGAACCATAGGTTTCAATCTGCTTCAACTTTGTCAAATTATAGGGAACTCCCTTCTACCCAATTTCTTATTTGCCAATTTGGAATTCAACCTATGTCAAGTAAACCCATTAAACAAGGGTTATGTCTTGAGTCATTGTTGATTGATGTTAACCCAACCTAAATTTGCTCTTTCAATCCTTATAAGGGTTATTGGGTAGGATAGGATGATTCTCATCACCAATCACAAACTACAAAGCAAAAATCAATCAAATGTTCATAAGCTCAAACTCAATTTTAAAAAACCTTAGATCATTAGGGTTCACAACCCATTAGGTTAGCAACCCTAGATCTGGGTTTAGTTACCCATTGCTAGAAAAAGGACAAAAGAAAAGTAATAAGACACTCTTACCAAAAGAAATTAAATCTTCACTTGATAGATGAGATCCTCAATTACAAAAACTAGATCTACAATCTACTTGAAACTAGGGCTAAAAACAACTAAGTTCTACTCTCTACACTAGGTATGAACTAAGGAATGTAAAAACGTTTGAAAAATTTCATGAAAAATGTATTTATATTATGCCCCAAAAAGCCCGTTTAATTTGAACATCAGAGTGCTAGGTGTGCAGGGACGGATCATCCTTTAGATTGTCTTTTACATCTCTGCTTATGTCCTTTGATTTGTTGTCCTTTGAGTGATGGACCATCCTTTGGAAAGATGGTTCATACTTCACTCAATACATTAGAAATCTCATTCTACCAATCTTTGGTCAAACATCAATTAATGAACTTTCCTTTTGAAAGACGTTCGGTCCTTTCAACCATACTTTAAGGAGCCATTTTACTGGGTTTCTAGAAGCTACAACTGGGATGGGACAGACAGAGGGGCAGACCTTCCTTCAGACAGACAGTCAATCTATTACCTCATCTATTAAGCATTTTTCTAGCCTAAACTCCTTTCTTTCTCCAAGTGCTTGGGTTCTTGAAACATAGAACAATAAGGTTGGTTTGTACTTAATTTAACTCCAAAAGACATGTAACATTCTATGAAAAGAAGCAAAGATGTGTCGTTAATCCCTGACACATCACTTATCACAATGCTCAATATAGTTGTTAGGTCCCTTTGCATATCCTGTGAAAGCATGATGTACTTCATAAACTCAATAATCTTTTTCACCACCAATGTTGCATTTTTGGGATGGAGCATACTTCAAGTGTTCTTCCTTTTATATAGTAGGAATAAATTCATTTTAACCATAAGCAGTCCTTCTTTGCATTGACAGTCCATAATAGTAGTATTGTAGCATGATTCCACTATTGAAGGTTGAGAATATTTTTCCCTTCTACAGCCTATGGTTGTCCCAGTTTTTCCTATGATACCAAAGCCTTTCAGCTAGAATAAATAGTAGAGCCTATCCAAAGAAAGTTTATACAAGTAGTTTCAATCACCTAAAGCACTTTATTAAGCAAGATGAATATTTGAGACTAGCAAGTTTGCATTCCTAAGATCACTGATTTGATTAGTTGAATTCTGCCAGCACATAACAATAACTTTGTTATTCAACAATAGACTCTACTAGTGATGTTTCCACCAAGGGCCAACACTAAGCAACAATATGCTTTTTGGTGGAAAGTAGAGCTCCCAAATACTTGAAGTGAAGATCACCTTCCATGTAACTCAGTGTAGTCAAGACCTCCTATATTAATTAATCATTCACACCAGCTATATAGACAAAAATCTTTTCAATGATTTCCTGTAAGCCAAAAGCGTCTGAAAATTTTTAAAAGCACCCTGAAGTAGCTGAATAGAATGAATATCATCCTTATAGAATAGCAGCAAGTCATCTACAAAGAATATGTTCTTATCCCCCAATCTTTGACACCTATGATGGTACTTCAAAGCCTTATCAGTTTGAGCAATAATAGTTCCCTCTGTAGATACTCTATTGCAATCACAAAGAGCTAGGGAGACATGGGGTCTCCCTGCCTAAGCCCTTACTTTCTATCAGAGGACATAGAAAGTCCACCGTTTATCACCAAAGAATAGGAAATAGAAGAGATGAATTCCATTATCCACATAATAAACTTAATGGAAAAACCTATTTCAATAAGAACACTTCTCAAAATGCCCTATTCAATAGAGTCATAGGCTTTCCTAAGGTAAACTTTCATAACACATCTAGGGGATAAGCCTTTCCTAGAGTACCATTTTAAAAGCTCATAGTTAAACCCAATGTTGTCAACAGTACTTCTACCCTTAAAGAAACTAGTTTGAGAAGGGCTGACAGTATGACTAATAACCTGGTTTATCCTGTTAGTTAAGATTTTTGTAATAATCTTATAAATAGTGGTACAACAGGCTATAGGTCTATAGCTTTCACATGAAAGGGATTAGGACATTTAGGAACTAAAGTAACAAAGGTATAGATATAGGATCTAAGAATAGTTCTAGTTTGAAAAAAAAATCATTAATAACATTTAGCATATCATCTTGTATCAAAGGCCAGGCATGCACAAAGAAATCAATTGGAAAACCATAAACTTCAAGAGCTTTATCAATTGGAATACCTTTAATAGAACTAAGAATTTTCTCGTTAGTGACCAGTTTAATCAGTTGGCATTTATGAGCATAAGTTAGGCAAGGTGCACCTCTGATAATCTCAATATTTGGCATGGGAATAATAGTAGCAGTAGTGCCCATTAGATCTGAGGGAAGAGCAATGAATTCCTCTTCAATCTTGTTGTGGTCATATAATCTGGTACTCTATGAAGTATACTCTGAAGTAATAGAATTAGCACTGGACCTCATCTTTACTTGTGCACGAAAAAACATTTGTATGTGTATCACCTATTAGAAATCCATTGTACCCCAAATTTTTGTTTGAGCATCTATTCTTCCACCTAGCTCCACTTAACTATATCATCTAAATAGTACTTATTTTGCTCAATTAGTGTAGGACTAAGAGGTTGGATAGCTATCTTCCTTTGTGTAATCTCCATCCCCTGTATAGCAATTTGGAGGCTTTGATTGTAAGAGGCCAAATAGTTTTCCATCTCTATTAGTCTATATCTTAGGGCCCTCAATTTCATCCATAATATGTATACCTATGTACAAAAAATTTGTTGTCTCCATGTTGGCTCCAGGATTCCAGTAAACTTAGGATGAGTCAAAACTATTTAAAACAATTTGAAGAACTTAGGATTTGACCTAGGAGGGAAGCTTATACATATAAGAATAAGGAGTGATCAGAAAATCCTTATGGCCAATATTGAGCTTCAACATGTCTTAGATTAGCCATTTATTGAAAGTTCCTAAGTGGCCAATCAATCATAGAAAATCACCCTACTATTGTCTTGGTGTTTGATGCAAAAGGTAAAGTAGCATCCTTTTACTTTCAATGTTGTGAGTTGCAGTGTGTCAATACAACCTTGAAATTCCTATGTTTTTAAAGGTAATACTAGGGACAAATCCTATCTTCAGTAGATAAGACACTATTAAAATCTCGACATAATAACCATTCAGTTTGTGTATGACTCCCAAGCTGATTTACTTCTTGCCACTGGTGCTCATGGCTCATAGCTTCATTTTTGGCATAAATCACCGTTAAATAAGTTGAGAATGCACTAGTTGGTTCCTCAACTTTGCAATGGATGAATTGTTCATGAATCATCTTGTAACACCCTAGGACTAGAGTTTAGATTTAAGACTTGATCATCCAGAAAACTGGGAAAAAAATCACAGTTCAAGTCACAGTATGACACATACAATAGAGGTACGGGTCCTACCTAGACTCGTAGCTGGAGGATGGAGAAGAGTAGTGAAAAAAGTTGGAGGACGGATGACTTCAAGGTAAGACTCATACTATTCTTGTATATCATACTAAAAAGTCGTGGAATAATTCATAAATGTGGTTAGGAAAATTCAAGCTAACCACGAGTTATGATACGACTCGTGGTGAAGCGGTACGACTCGTAGGATGAGTCGTGAGAGAGCTCAGAGGAAGACTCAAGACTAACTATGGATCGTAACAGAAGTCATAGGATGATGGTACAAGTCTTAGAAGGCATTCTTGGAAAACTTTAGAGAAATGGTTTGGAGCAGAGTCCCTAACCACGAGTGGTGTTATAGATCGTAGTATATTGGTATGACTCATAGGTTGAGTCGTACCACCTGAAGAGTAGAAATTTTTGTTAAAGGTTGTAAGGACATTTTTGTAAAAACTTATCATCTTAACTCCTAAATTACGTAGTATTAGGATTATTTAGGAATAATTTTAGAGGAATAGTCAACCTTTTCATCTATTCTTTCCAAACCACTTGGAAGAATTCACGAATAACTTAGACGATTCTCCTAGAGAAAGTCTAGGGCTTTCAATCTTCTCAAACTTTTTAGGAAATTCCTCAATGGAATTTCTACACCAGGTATGTGGGATTTCAACAAGGTAATTGCTCTTCCCTTGTGCCCCAAAACAATTAAAAAGACCCTATTAATTCTTGTTCTTTGATGATCAAATCTAGGGGTGTTCTTTAATTAGATTATGAATCTTCCTCCTTTTTATGATTCTTGTGAAATCTTGAAGGTTATTACTTGCTAATATTCATGTTGATATCTTTTCCATGAAATATGTGCTATAGCCCTAATCTTGAAATGTAATTGAAAGAGTCTTGCATAATTTTCCAGATATGAATGTTGCTTGATTTGATAGTTCTTTTAATCACTATGATAGTATAGTTATGTGAACAATAGCTATCTTATTGCTTGTTCAGTTTTAGTCAGTATTTAGCTTTCTCAGTGCCTTACAGAATTTTCATCTGATTAGTATGACTGTATTTAGTCTCTTGAGGTGTTATACCATGAAAACCATAAGATCAGATCCGGGAGTTGAAATGGAGAAAATAGGACTTTCTATACCAGGTCGCAGAATGAGTCATCCTGTGACCTGTGGATTAGGCCACGAGTCATGAAGTAACTCGCGTGGTGAGGTGCACGAATTAAGATGGAATTTTTGAGTTTAGAGTCCCCACGCACATGACCACGAGTCATGCTTAGTCCCTACGACTCGTTGAGTCAGTCATGGTCAAGGGTAATGGAAAAGGTGAAGGTCGAGTTGTCAGTGTACCCTACAAATGGACATAATGAGTCGCGGGCAGAAGCCACAATCTGTTAGGTTGGTCATGGTAATCAGTTGATTAAAGACTTGAGGAGTTAGGTAGTGGAGGTAACGAGTGGTGACCATGAGTCGTAGTCACCAATGAAGATGCATTAGATCACTCATGGGGACCCTTCGAGGAAAGCAGAAGTGCACGAGATGATTGGAGATGACGAGATGTGGTGCTTGGTAACGACTCATCCAATCCCTCATGGGGACTAACCGTCAGTTATTTTCTACGAATTTAGTAAGGGCTTATCCGTAATTCCTATGATACTAAGACCTAAACTATGTCATTTTAAGCCATGAATAATGAGTTTTAAGAGGGATAAGCTCATCCTAGGCTATTCCTATTCATGCATGTAAGGTTAGAGAGTTAGAGAGGTAATCAAGTTTAATTCCTTCCAAATTCTTCTCAATTCTTCATTGGGCAATCAAGGAGTCGTAAAATCAAAATTTCCCGGGTATGTAAGGTTATGAGTGGGTAAATTTGTTCAAACCCATGCCCAATCCCTCTCTAATTCATGAAAATCTATATGTTTATCCTATGTGGTTTTAACCCAATGCATGAATTTTTCTAAGTTTCTACATGGGTATGATCTAAGTATGTTTCTATTATTGAATTATGATTCATGGGAAAGTTTTACAATTTTTTCAATTATAATAATGTTTTCAAGCTTTATAAATTAAAATGCCCATTCATGAGAAGTTCATGAAAGTTGAGATTTATGATGAATGTTCAAGTATGATGATATATTATTGATGAAAATCATGTTTTCCAGTTACCCATGTCTATGATCATGTTTTCAAGTGAATTAAGTATTTTCAAGTATTTTTAAGTATTGGGAAAGCCCATATGTTCATGTATAATTATTATTTCAAGTTATTTAGCTTGCCACATGGTTTTGGAGTCAAGAATTCCAAATAAGTTCATCTTGTGGTATGGTTTGGGCCAAGGCTCCTCATGCATGATTTAAGATTTTATATGTATATGATCATTCACCTTCATCAATAGATGATGGTCAGCATCATTGAAAAATGATGGAGAGCATATGCATGTTTTTGGGAGTAGTATCTAGCATCGAGTAGGCTAAGGGTCAGTCAACCCTATGCGTCAGAACTATGCGCAAACGTAGGTATGATCAGATTATTTTGGGACCTCCTACGTGAGCTTTCCCTGCCCCAAGGGGCCTTAAGCTTGATATCGATATCATGGTAGCATATTTTGTTTTGGCAAGCCTTTAGACGGCTCTGCCCACTTGAGTGTGATAGTCGGGACCATGTAAGCTCTATCATAGTAATGTCGGTTATCTGATGAGTCTCCCATTGTTCCTCATGATTTCATTTATGCATGTTTAACATTCATGATATATATATATATATATGTTCTGAAGTAGGTTTGACCCAATGTACATTTTACTTATGTTTATCATATCTCAGCTTTGGGTTATTCGATTTAATAATGATGTTCATTTATGTTCATATTATGATTTCAGAAAATAGCATACAATCCCTACTCTCAGATTCTTATCTGTATGTTGTTTTATATTATGCATGTTTTAAATTACTTTACTTATTTAAGTTGTTTTACTTACTTTGCATAATCGGTACATTCCAGGTACTAACCGCATACTCTATGTAGTATAGTTTATGATACAGGCTTCGATCTTCAGACTCAACCACAACTCTAGCTAGTTTCCAGAGTTAGCGTCCAGCTTCTGTAGTGATTCCTCATCTCCCAAGGAACATTCGTTATCAGTTATCTTAGTATTTTCACCTTTCAGATTTTTCGAGTCAACACCATCAACCCATCAGTTATATAGAGGCTTTCAACACTGTATGTAGTAATCAGCGTGTCATGTATGAAGTGAATTCTGGTTCTGATGTTATGTTATGATTATACTTCTGCTATGTATATTATGTTAAGTCTTCCGCTTTATTGATTTAGATGTATGTTGATGCCATGGGTCGACTTGGAGTCTCTTGGGGCTTTTTTTCCTGTGTCTTGATTCAGGCCTACATTCTGGTTGTGAAAAACTTGGTATCAAAGCAATAGGTTTAAAGTGTTCTTGGGTTTCTATAAGTTGCTTTATGTAGAGTCTTTTTAATGGGTAAACAGTGCGCCGCACTTATGACCAAGAGGCAACAAGATGTTTAGGAAATGTTCCCTTCTTCCATGATCTATTTTGTATGGTGAAATGTCTCTCTATCCTTCTAACTTGTGCTATTCGAAATTGCAGAATCATGCCTCGCCGTAGAATTAATGGCTGAATAAATGGGAATGGAAATGGCCACGAGGATGGAAATGGGGACGGGCACCAACAAGCCCCACCAGTCCATGAGCACCATGGACCAGAGCCGGTTGCCCACGCTGAATTCAGGCTAGCCATTCAGATGCTGGTGTAGGCCTTGACCGGCCAGGTCAACCAATAAGCAATGGTGCATGTCCCGCAGAACGGGAATGCGGCGACAGCTTGAGTCAGAGATTTCCAAAGGATGAGCCCACCACAGTTTCTTAGGTCAAAGGTGGACAAGGACCCACATGAGCTTATTGACGAGATTTTGAAGATCACCTAGGTCATGGGGGTGAATGGAGAGGAGTGTGCTGATTTATCCTCATATTAGTTGAAGGGGGTCGCAAACATTTGGTATAAATAGTTTAAGGATAGTAGGGCATCCGGAGCAGGCCCAATCATTTGGGAGTAGTTTCATATTGCTTTTCAAGATCTGTTCTTCCCTCGTGAGATGAGGGAGTTGAAGGCAGCCGATTTCATGAATCTAAAATAGGGAAAGATGACAGTGCAGGAATATGCCATAGAGTTCACTCGTCTGTCAAAGTACACCCCAGAGTTCGTGGTTGATTAGAGGGAGCGAGTCAGCAGGCTTGTTCATGGGGTTGCGGACTATATAAACAAGGATTGCGGAACCGCCATGCTCCATCAACATATGGTTTCCCTTGGATAGTTTTGTATGGCCAGAAGATGGAGGCAGCACATTTGACGTAGAGAGAGGCCAAGAGATCCAGGATAGACAACTATAGGTTCTCTCAGCCGAGGCCAGGTGATGGGCACCGACAGTAGTCCCACAAGAGATCTTCAGCCCCAGCATCTTCAGCGATGAGTGAGCCATTGTCACGATCCGAGCATAGGTCCGGATCAAGAAACGGGAAAAGGAACCTCGAGCTACTCCAAGTAGACCCATGGCATGAACATACATCTACCTCAATCAATAAAAGCGGAAGATTTTTAACATGATAAGCTTAGCGAAAGTTTGAAATTAGCATAACATCATAAATGCACATGAATCTGAAGCTGATTACATTCTTTTGTCTAAAAAGCCTCTAGCCTGATGAGTAGATGGGACAGGCCCCCAACTAACTCGCTAAAGCTAAAAACTGAAAGTACATAAAGGAAACTGAATTAGCAGGGTCATTAGATGATGAGGGCTTACCAACAGTTGTGGGATGCTAACTCTCAAAAGCTGGCTAAGGATGGGGCAAAGTCTGAGTCCCGGAGCCTGTATCATAAAATGATACAGCATAGAGTATGCAGTTAGTACGTGGAATGTACTGAGTATGTAAGGTAAGTAAAATCTCTTAAATAAGTAAAATCATTTAAACATGCATAATATAAAACATAAACAAAATAAGAATCTGAGAGTAGGGCTTGCATACTATTTTTCTGAAATCATGATCTCAATATAAGATAACATCATAACTGAATAGATTGACCCAAAGCTGAAATATGATAGTCATAAGTAAAGCTGAACACTGGGTCAAACCTGCTTTAGAATATATATATAACATGCATAACTGAAATCATGAGTAATAATGGAAGACTCGTCTTTTAACCGACATATCACGATAGAGCTTACGTTGTCCCAACTATCACACTCAAGTGGGTAGAGCCATCCAAAGCCTTGCCATGGCTAAGGACGATACCATGATATTGATATCAAGCTCAAGGCCCAATCAGGAAGGGATAGCTCACAATGGAGGTCCCAAAGTACATAAAATATGAATCAACCTACATTGGCGCATAGTTATGAGGCATAAGGTAATCGACCCTTAGCCTACTCGATGTTGGACACAACTCCCAAAAACATGCATATGCTCTCCATCATTTTTCAATGAAGCTTACCATCGCCTACTGATGAAGCTCAACAATCAAATACATACCAAATTTGAAATCATATATGAGGAGATCTTGCTCAAACCATACCACAAGTTGAATATAAATGGGAGTCTTTGCTCCAAAACCATGTGGTAAGCTTACATTCATAAATTCATACATCATACTTGAACATATGGGCATTGCTCAATACTTTAAAATGTGTGAAAATACATAATTCACTTGAAAACATGATCATAAACATGGGTTATTTGAAAACACGATTTTAGTCACTAATATCTCATCATACTTGAACACTCATCATAAATCTCAGCTTTCATGAACTTCTCATAATTTTGCATTTTAATTTATAAATCTTGAAATATGATTTTAATTGAAAATAATGTAAAACTTGCTCATGAATCATAATTCAACAATAGAAACATCTTTAAATCAAACCCATGTAGTAAATTAGCAATCTCATGCATTACGTTAAAATTCCATAGAACCAACATAGGAATTTCATGATTTAGAGAGAGATTGGATATTGGTGTGAAAAGATTCACCCATTCCCAACCCTACATACCTAGGGATGAACTAGTTTTACCACTCCTTGATTGCCCAATGAAAGGCCGAAGGAAAACTTGAAGAAAAGGAGCTTGATCAGCTCTCTAACTCCCTAACTTTGCATGCATGAGTACGAATGGCCTAAAATGAACTTACCCCTCTTAAAACTCATCATTCATAGCTTAAAATGATGTAGTTTAGGCCTTAGGATCGTAGGAATTACATAAAAGCCCTTACTAGATTTGCAGAAAATAACTGACTACCAGTCCCTACGAGGGACTGGTCGATTCATTACTCAAGACCACAACTCGTGGAATTAGTCGTCGAGTACACTATCCAAGAGATTATCTGGGGCTCGCCACGGGGAACCTCACGAGTCGTTACAGGTGACCACGACTCACGGTAATCACTCATCACCTTCATTTCCTTAGATTTAAAATTATTTTCAACCTGCTGACCACGACCCATCCCTCGAATGGGGACCTCAAAATCCAAAATTTCAACCTAAGCCTTGAACCTCACCACGAGTCTCCTCACGATTCGTGGTCTACCCCACGAGTCATAGAACGACTTGTTCTGTGACCTGGTACTAGATTTTCAATTTTCTCCATTTAACTCCCAAGTCTGATCTTAGGGCTTCTGGGGTATTAAAATATATCCCCCTTGTGAACATTCGTCCTCAAATGTTGAAAAACATACAAAAAAGTAGAGAAATGCAATCATCATATTCAAATAATGATCATTTAAGCTGAAAACTAACGGAATGACTACCTCCGAATTGAAGTACATGGATGAACTGAATTCACAAACCATACATACATGCTTTGACATAAAATAAACTTGGACACATGAACTGAACATGAAAACTAATTAACATACTAGGGAAAAAATGATACCTGAAGCTGGAACAGAGCCGGTAGAGAATGAATGTGGTTATCTAGCCATCATGTCTGCTTCAGCTTCCTACATAACTCCCTCAACATGTTGATTCCTCCATAAAACTTTTACTGAAGCTACTTCCTTGTTTCTTATCCTTCGAACCTGACGATCAAGTATTTCCAACGGAACCTCTTCATAACTAAGTTGTCTTTCACACCAATACTGTCCACCGAGAAAACTAGAGCGGGATCACCCAAACATTTCTTCAAAAGTGATACATAGAAAACAAGATGCACAAAAGCTAATTCTGAAGGCAAGTCCAACTCAAATGCCACTTTGCCAACCCGTTTTACTATACGGCAGGGGCCAACATGACGAGGGCTGAGTTTTCCTTTCTTTCTAAATCTCATCACTCCATAGGAGACACCTTTAGAAACACCCAATCACCCACTTTGAACTCAAGTTCTCTCCTTCTCGCATCGGCATAGGACTTTTGGCGACTTTGAGCTGTTTTCAACTTGTCCTGTATGAGTTGAACCTTCTCCATAGCCTCATGGACCGAATCTGGTTCTACATCGCAGCTTCCACAAATTTTAACCAGCCAATGGGGATCTACATCTCTGCCCATAGAGAGCCTCAACGGAGCCATCTGGATACTGGAAGGGTAGCTGTTATTGTATACAAACTCGATAAGAGGCAAATGATCATCCCAACTATCTTTGAAGTCAATCACACATGCTCTCAACATGTCCTAGAGAGTCTGAATGGTTCACTCTACTTGACCATCCGTTTGCAGGAGAAATGTCGTACAGAGTTTAACCTAAGTACAAAGTCCTTTTTGAAACAACTTCCAAAACTGAGAGGTAAATTGGGTACCTCTGTTTGTTATGATGGACAAGGGCATCCTATGCAACCGAACTAACTCCTAGATGTATAGTTTGTCATAATCCTCTGCTGAATCCACGGTTTTGACTGGAAGAATATGAGGGCTTTGGTAAACCTATCTACAATAGCCCAAATGGAGTCATACTAGCGACGAGTGTGAGGAAAACATATTATGACGTCCGTATTGATTTCTTCCCTCTTCCAAATAGGAATAGTGATATCTTGGAGCACAATTCTAGGACTTTAGTGCTCAGCTTTCACCTACTGATAGTTTGGACACCTAGCCAAAAATTCTGCAATGTCCTTCTTCATTCCATTCCACCGACCGACTTCCCGTAAGTCACAGTACATCTTGGTATCACCTAGATGGATTGAATACCTAGATCCATGAGCCTCGTGCAACATCTGGTTCCTCAGATCATCAACATCCAGAACACATAACTGACCATGGAATCAAAGCACACCATCTCCCCCTTTGGAGAAGACCTCTACCTTCTGATTCTAAACATCTTCCTTTAACTTTACCAAAATCGGGTCCTCATCTTGTCTAGCTTTCACATCATTCACCAAGGATGATTCAGATTCGCTCTGAACAATAACACCGCCATTGATTAAGTCAACCAACCAAACTCCCAATCTTGCAAGTCGATGCACATCCTTCACCAACTCCTTTCTTCCCTCATCCACATGGGACACACTCTCCATAGAGAGTCTACTAAATGCTTCTATTACTACATTATCCTTGCTCGAATGGTAAAGGACACTCATATCATAGTCCTTGAGTAGCTCCGACCACCTCCTTTGATGAAGATTGAGATCCTTCTAGGTAAACACATATTGTAGACTCTAATGGTCCGTAAACACATCTACATGGACCTCGTACAAATAATGCCTCCATATCTTCAAGGCGAATACCTCTTCCACCAATTCAAGATCATGGGTCGGGTAATTCTTCTCATTAACTTTCACCTATTTGGAGGCATATGTTATGAGTTTGCTATGCTGCATCAATACACAACAAATTCCAATTATCAAAGCATCGCAATACGCCAAAAACCTATCGGTACCCTCTGGTAGGGTCAGCACCGGTGCTGAGGTAACTCGACCCTTCAACTCCTAAAAGCTTCTCTCACAAGCCTCTGGCCATTGGAATTTCACTTCCTTTTGGGTCTTAGAGAAATTAATATTAGCGATGGGGTCTTACTACGATTTCTTCAGAAAAATCTTTATCCACCTATATCTATAGTATTTTCTATATCTTCTATATAGAAAATACCATAGATTAGGGTGTTTATACATCATCCCAACAAATGACTATTCATGATTCCATAATTGAATCAATTCCATACTGGTTCTTAGAGGAATGTTATGGTAAAACTTCATTTGAAATGATGTGGTAGAACGCAACGTGCGACTTGAAGGACACGATCCGTTGTGGATTTGTACATCCACCATTTTATGTAGGAATGAAGGTGCTCTTGGCTCGACATCATTGGTTCTGTTTCACTAGAACCCCTCATTTTTTGTTGTCTTGGAATGTAAATAGTCCATGATGGAGCTCGAGTAGAAAGTATTAATTTATTTCTCGGGGCAAGAGACTAGGGTTAATGCCAATCAATAAAGAAATTGAAACAACTTCCTAAATATATCTTCAGTATGGAAATCGAAAGAATCCAATTCGAGCAAGTTTCAAATTCAAAAATTTCTTGGAATTGATCAAACTTTTTCAATCCAAAGTGTTTCACGCGGGAATCCATCGTCTTGTAGGATTCTTTCATAGAAATCGCAAAAGGGGTATGTTGCTGCCATTTTGAAAGGATTAAAAAGCACCGAAGTTATGTCTAAACCCAATGATTTAAAATAAAACAAAGATAAAGGATCCCAGAACAAGGAAACACCTTTTAAATTGTCTTAATAACTGGATCAGATTGAAGAATCCAGATTGATTTTAAATGAGACAGACAAAAAAGGAGGAAAGACCACTCAATACATGAAATTGCCAAAGGGTTTTCCTTTGAACTGTTTGAAAGTTATCCAACTTGAGTTATGAGAGTACGAATGGTTTTTTTTTCATCTTCAGGAAGAAAGAAGAAAAAAAAGATTTACATCTTTAATTGATTTGATCATTTTATGGACCCAGTTATCATTTCTTAGATAGAATTTCATACAGAGACAAAACCTCGAATCAATCATTTTTCTCGAGCCATACGAGGAGAAAGCTTCCTATACGTTTCTAGGGGGGGTGTTGTTCATCTACATCTATCCGAATGAGCCGTCTATTGAATCATTGCAATTGATGTTCGATCCCGAAGAGAAGGAAAAGATCTTCGGAAAGTGGGTTTTTATGATCCGATAAAGAATCAAACTTATTTAAATGTTCCTGCTATTTTATATTTCCTTGAAAAAGGGGCTCAACCTACAGGAACTATTCAGGATATTTTAAAGAAGGCGGAGGTTTTTAAGGAACTTCATCCTAATCAACCGAAATTCAATTAAGGAAATATATTAAGGAAATACAAAAACAGGAGGTAGTGATTTGTATATAACTTTGTATGACTTTTCTCTTCTATTTTTTTTGTATTTCCTCCCTTTCCTTTTCTATTTGTATTTACTTATCATTGCTTCCATTGAATTCCATGTTCTATAACGACAAAACCTTTGATTTCATTGATCTTCAAAATATAAAATTCGGACATTTCCTTCAATTGGGTGGTTTTCCGTTTTTCATTGGAACTCTACTAAAGCTAAAAAAGAAATCAAGTTTGCTTATCTCACTTAACTTGATTGAATCCATTATGGATTCAATAAATATAAGTAAATTGTAGTTTTTTTCCACTTATTCTTTATTTATTCTCCCATCTATACTTTTTTGTATCTATTTTATTGGATATTTGGATTCGATTTGTTGTGCCAATCCAACACAAGTCCTTTTTTTAAATCTTTTTTTATTGTTTTCAATTGAAATTTCTTTTGTTTTTGTTTTCAATATTTATATTGACAACAGTGTATCGAACAAATATAATTCATTGTGATTTATGAAGTGGATCTATTTAGTTTTATTTTAAATTTTAAATTAAGTAGGAAGTGTGAAGTATTTTTTTAGATTTCTTCTTTCAATGGTTTTTGGTTGTCTTGTCTAATCTCTTTATTTCTTTTTCTGCGAATTGGATCTACACAATTTTTTCAATATTTTCTTCGGGTTGTTAACTCAACTGTAGAGTACGCGACTTTTAAGTGCGGCTAGTGTCTTTTACACATATGGATGAAGTGAGGGATTCGTCCATACTCTCGGTAAAGTTTGGAAGACCACGACTGATCCTGAAAGGGAATGAATGGTAAAAATAGCATGTCGTATCAACAAAAAGTTCTGCAAATATTTCATTGTTCCTAGATGGGTATAAAACCATGTTAGAATTCCTGGAACAGAACAAAATAAAGTTGGGTCGAATGAATAAATGGATAGGGATGCGGCTTCAATTAAATTATAGGGAAATAAAAAGCAACGAGCTTTTGTTCTTAATTTGAATGATTCCCGATCTAATTAGACGTTAAAAATTTATTAGTGCCTGATGCGGGAAGGGTTTCTTATCCCATGAGTGGATTCTCAATTTTTTTAATGAATCCTAACTATTACCATTTTCTATTATGGAGATGTGTGTGTATAAGAAAGAGTATATTGATAAACAAAGTTTTTTACGAAGTCAAAAGAGCGATTAGGTTGAAAAAATAAAGGATTTCTAACCATCTTATTATCCTATAACACTATTAACATAGACCAATTAAATGAAACGAAAAAAACAAGAGATGATAGAGAATCCGTTGATAAGTTTACCTGTATCCAAGGTATCTATTCCTACTATAATACTTTGTTTTAACTGTATCGCACTATGTATCATTTGATAACCCTCAAAATCTTCCATCTTTGGTTCAAATAAAATTTCAAATGGAAGAAATCCAAAGATATTTACAGCCAAATAGCTCGTAACAACACAACTTCCTATATCCACATATCTTTAAGGAGTATATTTATGCACTTTCTCATGATCATGGTTTAAATAGAAATAGGTTGATTTTGTTGGAAAATCCAGGTTATAACAATAAATTTAGTTTACTAATTGTGAAACGTTTAATTACTCGAATGTATCAACAAAATCATTTTCTTATTTCTACTAATGATTCTAACAAAAATCCATTTTTGAGGTGCAACAAGAGCTTGTATTCTCAAATGATATCAGAGGGATTTCCATTTATTGTGGAAATGTCGTTTTCTCTATGATTAATATCTTCTTTATCTTCTTTCGAAGGCAAAAAGATTTTCAAATCTCATAACTTCTGATTAATTCATTCAACATTTCCTTTTTTAGAGGACAATTTTTCACATCTAAATTATGTATTAGATATACTAATACCCTACCCCGTTCATCTGGAAATCTTGGTTCAAACTCTTCGCTATTGGGTAAAAGATGCCTCTTCTTTACATTTATTACGATTCTTTCTCCACGAATATTGGAATTTGAATAGTCTTATTACTTCAAAGAAGCCCGGTTACTCCTTTTCAAAAAAAAAAATTCAAAAAAAAATAAAGGATTCTTCTTCTTCTTATATAATTCTTATGTATATGAATGCATATCCACTTTCATCTTCCTACGGAACCAATCATCTCATTTACGATCAACATCTTTTGGAGCCCTTCTTGAGCAAATATGTTTCTATGGAAAAATAGCACGTCTTGTAGAAGTCTTTGCTAAGGATTTTCAGCTTACCCTATGGTTATTCAAGGATCCTTTCATGCATTATGTTAGGTATCAAGGAAAATCAATTCTGGCTTCAAAAGGGACGTTTCTTTTTATGAATAAATGGAAATTTTACCTTGTCAATTTTTGGCAATGTCATTTTTCTCTGTGCTTTCACACAGGAAGGATCCATATAAACCAATTATCCAACCATTCTCGTGACTTTATGGGATATCTTTCAAGTGTGCGACTAAATTATTCATTGGTACGTAGTCAAATGTTCAAAAATTCATTTCTAATCAATAATGCAATTAAGAAGTTCGATACCCATGTTCCAATTATGCCTTTGATTGGATCATTAGCTAAAGCAAACTTTTGTACCGTATTTGGGCATCCCATTAGTAAACCGGTTTGGTCCGATTTATCATATTCTGATATTATTGACCGATTTGGGAGTATATGCAGAAATCTTTTTCATTATTATAGTGGATCTTCCAAT